>JACXGI010011926.1:0-24288 GCA_016801175.1 Esox masquinongy | reverse complement strand
TAGATAATACTATCCCCCACCCTAAACCACCCTGGACTAGATAATACTATCCCCCCACCCTAAACCATCCTGGACTAGATAATATTATCCCCCCACCCTAAACCATCCTGGACTAGATAATACTATCCCCCCCAAACCACCCTGGACTAGATAATACTGATCTGATCTCGTTCAGTAAGGGAAGGGAAAACAAGTGTGATTTTTGATAGTGATTTAAATTTTGTGGCCCATATAAGAAATGTGACTAAAGAAGCTTTTTATCATTTAAGAAATATTGTTAAGGTGCACCCCTTTCTCTGTTGGGCCAATACTGAGAGTCTAATGCATGCTCTTATCACTAGCAGACTTGACTATTGTAATACTGAGAGACTAATGCATGCTCTTATCACTAGCAGACTTGACTACTGTAATACTGAGAGACTAATGCATGCTCTTATCACTAGCAGACTTGACTACTGTAATACTGAGAGACGAATCCATGCTCTTATCACTAGCAGACTTGACGACTGTAATACTGAGTGACTAATGCATGCTCTTATCACTAGCAGACTTGACTACTGTAATACTGAGAGACTAATGTATGCTCTTATCACTAGCTGACTTGACTACTGTAATACTGAGAGACTAATGCATGCTCTTATCACTAGCAGACTTGACTATTGTAATACTGAGAGACTAATGCATGCTCTTATCACTAGCAGACTTGACTACTGTAATACTGAGAGACTAATGTATGCTCTTATCACTAGCAGACTTGACTACTGTAATGCTCTCATGTCGGGTGTCTCCAAAAAAACAACCAACTCCAAATGATTCAGAATGCAGCAGCACGAGTGCTAACGAAAACCAGACAGGCACCCAAACACATATCAGATTTGCTTCCAAGGTATGTTCCTGGTCAGTGCCTTAGATCCTCTGTCACTGGGCTTTTAGTTTCTCGGCAGTCAGGACAAAGACTTTCGGTGAAGCTGATTTTAGCCGTTATGGTCCTGTCCTCTGGAACAGCTTGCCAGATGATCTGAGGTCCTCCTAAACCATGGACATTTTTGCCGGGCCGCGTAAGTGGAGCCGGCCAAGAAGAGGGAATGTCTCTTACTGAGTGAGTGAGTGAGTGAGAGAGTGAGAGAGTGAGTGACTGAATTATTCCGGATAGACGAAAAGTTTGCTGGCTAAAACCTTCAGTATCAACATTATAGTAAGCCTGAAATAAAACAGTTTACGTGCATGCGTTTTGGGTCAGGATAGACAAACACATTTGCTGGCTACAACATACAGTAGTTACATTACAGTAAGCCTTAACTAAAACTGTATACGGTTATATTGCGACTGTTTCTGGCATTGAAAAGTTCATCTTCAGTCTCACTAGCAATTGTTCAATTCTTATGATTATTCCTATGAAGTTAGTAGATAGTAGAAAGCCTATTACTGGCTAATAAGCTGTTAAAACAGCCAGTGGCAAAAGCCATACAGTTCGTAGACGCTATGGTGGAGGTAAACTTAATAAGAAACGTTAGTCAGTTTAACACAATCCTCAATGGAGTCTAGCGACTGCTGAAATGTGTAATGCCGTGGCATTGAGTGCCTCTCATGTGGAAGACCTAAGTTCGAATCTATTGTGAGCAATCACATTTATTAATTATTTCTGGTAGATTCCACGATTCTCGTCTTTTAACTTGATGAAAAAGTTAGTTATCGTCACCTTTATTGATAGTTATTGTATCAATATCATTCACGAATGAAAGAAAAAGTACGTTGTTTTGCCATGAAAGAAAAAAATATGTTCTTATGCCATGAAATGAAATAGCTTTGGCAGACTTGCTAGCAATTGCTCAATTCTTATGACTATTCCAGTAAGTTAGTAGATACCGGTAAAGCTTATTACTGGCTAATACGCTGTTAAAACGGCCAGTGGCAAACGCCATCCATAGATGCTATTTGTGGTGGAGGTAAACTTCGTAAGAAATGTTAGTCAGTTTAACTGTATCAGTGTCATTCACAAATGGCCAATTAACTGTTAAAACGGCCAGTGGCAAAAGAGGATTTGTTCAGGATAGACACAAGAGGCTATACTGACACCTGGCAAATGTACAGCTCCATGGTGTAGTGGTTAAAAACACAGCCTTTTATGTGGGTGACGTGGGTTTGAATCTCAGGAGGGCAACAATATTTATTGCAGGCCGGCTAAACTAGCATTGCCTGGTTTCTTGTTAAGAAAGATCTTAAAATGTACCTTTTTAGCCATGCATTTGCATAGGGTGTTTTAATGTTTTTAACTTACTATTTTAGCTTACCATTTTATTTTATTAAATTTTTTGTCTTGTTAAGCACATTCAAATGCATTTGATTGCAGGAAATGTGCTCTATAAATAAAGTTTGATTGATTAGAAAATGTCCTCAACATAGCAAATTCACTGAGAAATTCATCAAAAACTAGAAGAATATGAAGTAGGACAGCCAAAGGGAATTCCTGGTCATATCACTCCCTCTGGCATGCTCTCACACACACTGAACAATGTCACTTTGTAAAACCCGGAAGTAATTTGTTTTAATTATGAGATTCCTACAAGTACCATAGTGCTTTGCGCCTGGAAGGATGGTGTGTCTAAAACTAGATTGGTGTTGTGTTGTCTGTTAGGTAACAGTGATTTTTTATTTTGTTGGTAGATAACTGATGGTTATCTGTAAACAATTTATTTCTTAAAAGAACTCTGCAAGGTGGCTGTTCTGTGTTAGGCTGTGGTTTGTACCAGGGAGGAATAATGAAATATGCAAGCAGTGGTTGATGGCTATTAGAAACACATAAGTATTAGAATGTCCGCATGTGTAAGACTATGAAATGGATATTTCAGCATTTCCCACTGTAAGAATATGAAATGGATATTTCAGCATTTCCCACTGTAAGACTATGGGATGGATATTTCAGCATTTCCACTGTAAGACTATGGGATGGATATTTCAGCATTTCCACTGTAAGACTATGAGATGGATATTTCAGCATTTCCCACTGTAAGACTATGAGATGGATATTTCAGCATTTCCACTGTTGGACTATGAGATGGATATTTCAGTATTTCCACTGTTGGACTATGAGATGGATATTTCAGCATTCCCACTGTAAGACTATGAGATGGATATTTCAGCATTCCCACTGTAAGACTATGAGATGGATATTTCAGCATTCCCACTGTAAGAATATGAGACGGATGTTTCAGCATTCCCACTGTAAGATTATGAGATGGATATGGAGACCGAGCTGAAGGACACAGACCTGTTTCTATTACCTACAAAGATATAGTTATTTTATCCTTATTATGTCATTTTTATTTTATTTTCCATAAGATCCACCCTAAGTAACCTTGCATAGATGTCTTGAAATGTGTAGAAGACGAAGAATACAGACATTAAGTGCACAGTTACAGACACTTTGATTGGTCATCATACTCCAATCATGCTGTACTCCGATTCACTCAGAGCACATTAGTAAACACAAGAAACATCCCGGGTGTCAGAACAGGATGAAGGAGGGTCTAAACATCTAGTAGAGTTGCTGTAGATCACAGAGAATCACTCATCATCAACACAGGATGGAACTGACAACACTCCATTGGATACTCAGTAAGTACTGTGTGTGAGAGTGAGTCTGTTGTCGGCCTGTGTGTGTGTGTGTGTGTGTGTGTCTGTGTGTGTTAGATTAGTCATGTACCATTTTTAAAAAGTCATATTATCAAAATAACATACACTTCAGTAAATTATATAATGGGCAAGAAAATCAATTAATCTCCATAAATGTTGATGGTAACATTTTCAATCTTTTACTATTGCCAACCTAAATGTATATTTTACTGTTAAAATGGACAAACTACAATTTTAACTGGAATTTGATCAGTTGTTAAAGACATGGACTAGCTATTGTTATCCATTGACAATTATAAGCCACTAGGTATGGACAACCTAGATATATCCCTGAAATGGCCTATAAAAAGCCTTATTGAAGTTGCGTGACCTAACAGTATTGGTGCGTTGTGGCTTGCAGGCCTTGCTCAGGCATTGTATGTCATTTTCAGTTCTTCATTTCAGTTCTGTAAACCTCCATATTGCTACAGCTTCAAAATGATTTTTATTATGCAGATAATAAGAGGACTCAAGTTGCACTGAATCAGATGACTAATGACTGTTAAGCGACATGGATAATATGATGATTGTTAAAACAATAATGTTAGATGACTGTGCAGTTATGTTAATAATCAGTTGTTACAAAATAAACATTATGGCTTTACTTCAACTGCCATTACATGGTTAAAGAGTTACTTATCAAATAGAACCCAGACAGTGTTCTCTATTGGGAGCTTCGATAACATCAGATCCCTACAGTGCGGTATCGATTCTATAACATCAGATCCCTACAGTGTGGTATCGATTCTATAACATCAGATCCCTACAGCGTGGTATTGATTCTATAACATCAGATCCCTACAGTGTGGTATTGATTCTATAACATCAGATCCCTACAGTGTGGTAAGGTCAGATCCCTACAGTGCGGTATTGATTCTATAACATCAGATCCCTACAGTGTGGTATTGATTCTCTAACATCAGATCCCTACAGTGTGGTACTGATTCTATAACATCAGATCCCTACAGTGTGGTATTGATTCTCTAACATCAGATCCCTACAGTGTGGTATTGATTCTATAACATCAGATCCCTACAGTGCGGTAAGGTCAGATCCCTACAGTGCGGTATTGATTCTATAACATCAGATTCCTACAGTGTGGTACTGATTCTATAACATCAGATCCCTACAGTGCGGTATTGATTCTATAACATTAGATCCCTACAGTGTGGTACTGATTCTATAACATCAGATCCCTACAGTGTGGTACTGATTCTATAACATCAGATCCCTACAGTGTGGTATTGATTCTCTAACATCAGATCCCTACAGTGTGGTATTGATTCCATAACATCAGATCCCTACAGTGCGGTAAGGTCAGATCCCTACAGTGCGGTATTGATTCTATAACATCAGATTCCTACAGTGTGGTACTGATTCTATAACATCAGATCCCTACAGTGCGGTATTGATTCTATAACATTAGATCCCTACAGTGTGGTACTGATTCTATAACATCAGATCCCTACAGTGTGGTACTGATTCTATAACATCAGATCCCTACAGTGTGGTACTGTTTCTATAACATCAGATCCCTACAGTGTGGTATCGATTCTATAACATCAGATCCCTACAGTGTGGTATTGATTCTTTAACATCAGATCCCTACAGTGTGGTATTGATTCTATAACATCAGATCCCTACAGTGCGGTATAGATTCTATAACATCAGATCTCTACAGTGCGGTATCGATTCTATAACATCAGATCTCTACAGTGCGGTATCGTTAAAATTATCATGACAGCTGAGGATTCCACACTACATTTCAGCACTGAGTGCTGAGTCACTTAACAAGGAGTTACAGGCTGGATCAGAACTGGTGGTTAAAAATTAACTGGCCCAGAATAGATTTACATTCAAAAGCATTGACACTTGTGGTTACATGGCTAAGCAGTCACATAGGGAAGTAGCTCCCAAGTGTTTTTGGTTTAAAAGACCAAATACTTGATATACCTTTGCAGTACATAGTTGCTCTGTTTATTATTCTCCCAGTTTAGCCATAAACACGTGGCTAAACTGGGAGAATAAATTCAATGATTATTTGAACAGATAGGAGGAAATACCTAAGAGCCTGCAGTATCTGATACTGTTACAAGTTCATTGGTTTGTGCGGTGGAACACGTGAAAACAGCTTGTACTTCAGGATTGTTTTGCAAGCTACATGTAAATAGGCTGTGAACAACCAATATCTCACGATCGACCTGTCACAGAACCCTGGGTTAAAACATTAACTTAATGTGCTAATAAGTTAACTTTAAATTAATAAAAGTTAATTATAAGTCAGTGGGCCTCCCCTACATCATCACAGCAATAATGAATATGGTTTCCCATTTTTGCTTTAAAGGGAAGTACAGTGGGGAGAACAAGTATTTGATACACTGCTGATTTTGCAGGTTTCCCTACTTACAAAGCATGTAGAGGTCTGTAATTTTTATCATAGGTACACTTCAACTGTGAGAGACGGAATCTAAAATAAAAATCCAGAATATCACATTGTATGATTTTTAAATAATTAATTTGCATTTTATTGCATGGCATAAGTATTTGATACATCAGAAAAGCAGAACTTAATATTTGGTACAGAAACCTTTGTTTGCAATTACAGAGATCATACGTTTCCTGTAGTTCTTGACCAGGTTTGCACACACTGCAGCAGGGATTTTGGCCAACTCCTCCATACAGACCTTCTCTAGATCCTTCAGGTTTTGGGGCTGTCGCTAGGCAATACGGACTTTCAGCTCCCTCCAAAGATTTTCTATTGGGTTCAGAGCATCCCCAAAGAATGATGTTTCCACCTCCATGCTTCACGGTTGGGATGGTGTTCTTGGGGTTGTACTCATCCTTCTTCTTCCTCCAAACTCGGTGAGTGGAGTTTAGACCAAAAAGCTCTATTTTTGTCTCATCAGACCACATGACCTTTCCCATTCCTCCTCTGGATCATCCAGATGGTCATTGG
Organism: Esox masquinongy; assembly: GCA_016801175.1. Taxonomy (NCBI): domain Eukaryota; kingdom Metazoa; phylum Chordata; class Actinopteri; order Esociformes; family Esocidae; genus Esox; species Esox masquinongy. Next base: position 17,660 of record JACXGI010011926.1, on the reverse strand, counting down.
CAAACTTCAGACGGGCCTGGATATGCGCTAGCTTGAGCAGGGGGACCTTGCGTGCGCTGCAGGATTTTAATCCATGACGGCGTAGTGTGTTACTAATGGTTTTCTTTGAGACTGTGGTCCCAGCTCTCTTCAGGTCCTGCCGTTTGACCAGGTCCTGCCGTGTAGTTCTGGGCTGATCCCTCACCTTCCTCATGATCATTGATGCCCCACGAGGTCAGATCTTGCATGGAGCCCCAGACCGAGGGAGATTGACCGTCATCTTGAACTTTTTCTAATAATTTTCTAATAATTGCGCCAACATTTGTTGCCTTCTCACCAAGCTGCTTGCCTATTGTCCTGTAGCCCATCCAAGCCTTGTGCAGATCTAGAATTTTATCCCTGATGTCCTTACACAGCTCTCTGGTCTTGGCCATTGTGGAGAGGCTGGAGTCTGTTTGATTGAGTGTGTGGACAGGTGTCTTTTACACAGGTAACAAGTTCAAACAGGTGCAGTTAATACAGATAATGAGTGGAGAACAAGAGGGCTTCTTAACGAAAAACTAACAGGTCTGTGAGAGCCAGAATTCTTACTGGTTGGTAGGTGATCAAATACTTATGTCATGCAATAAAATGCAAATTAATTATTTAAAAATCTTACAATGTGATTTTGTTTTAGATTCCATCTCACACAGATGAAGTGTACCTATGATAAAAATTACAGACCTCTACATGCTTTGTAAGTAGGAAAACCTGCAAAATCGGCAGGGTATCAAATACTTGTTCTCCCCACTGTAAATCTTTGCATTTGATCACAGTGTTTAAACTCTTCCTCCTATTTTTCAGTAATGTTCAGTTCTGGTCTGACTGCTGGTGATGGTTAGTATCTTTCTATTATCTGATTATACTACAGGTGATGTTATTATCTTTCTATTATCTGATTATACTACAGGTGATGTTAGTATCTTTCTATTATCTGATTATACTACAGGTGATGTTAGTATCTTTCTATTATCTGATTATATTACAGGTGATGTTAGTATCTTTCTATTATCTGATTATACTACAGGTGATGTTAGTATCTTTCTATTATCTGATTATACTACAGGTGATGTTAGTATCTTTCTATAATCTGATTATACTACAGGTGATGTTAGTATCTTTCTATTATCTGATTATACTGCAGGTGATGTTAGTATCTTTCTATTATCTGATTATACTACAGGTGATGTTAGTATATTTCTATTATCTGATTATACTACAGGTGATGTTAGTATCTTTCTATTATCTGATTATACTACAGGTGATGTTAGTATCTTTCTATTATCTGATTATACTACAGGTGATGGTTAGTATCTTTCTATTATCTGATTATACTACAGGTGATTGTTGGTGTCAAGGTCTATAGTAAGGGGCATTCCTCTCTCCTTCTCAATCTGTCTGTCCCCAGCCTCTCTTCAAATCAGTCCAGACAGTTCTCAGTTCTTTGAGTATGATTTTTTAACTGTTAGTTGTGATGTTGGATGGGTAGTGAAGAGATACACATTTAAAGAAGATACTACAGAGTGTGGTAATACCTGGGGGAAGAGGAACATTCTAGACTGCATCATCAACAGCTTACGTCCCAGAGACAGTGGACAGTACTGGTGTGAGTCTGGGTCTGGAGAAAGAAGCTCCACTGTCAACATCTCAGTTCATGGTAGGTCCATTCATGTCTGTCTGTCTGTCTATTTATCTAGATTTAATCTATCTGTGGTAAGGTCTTAGGCTTGGAAATTTTGACATTAAAGTAATTTATCTGATGGATATTTTTTTTACGTGTAAACAAAATACTATAGAAAATTGAAATAAAAACATAGAAATATTAAAACAGTGAAAAGTAACATAATAACATATTTGGTTTTTAAAGCTATTCAACATTTTGTGTGGCTTCCCTTAAAATCCACAACTAAAGAAACTTGCTTTGGTAGATTGTCATTACATGCTTTGGTAGATTGTCATTACATGCTTTGGTAGATTGTCATTACATGTTTTACAAGAATTCCTGCAGTAAATTCTTCCAAGCTTCTTACAGGATTTGCCATAACTTCAATCAATCAATCCAATTTATTTATGAAGCCCTTTTTACATCAGCAGTTTTCTCAAAGTGCTTTTACTTTACCTCCAGGGTTCTGAGGGGGCCAGTAGAACACTAAATGTTTTACCTTCAGGGCTCTGACGGGGCCAGTTGAACACTATAAGTGTTTTACCTTCAGGGCTCTGAGGGGGCCAGTTGAACACTATGTGTTTTACCTCCAGGGCTCTGAGGGGGCCAGTTGAACACTATAAGTGTTTTACCTCCAGGGCTCAGAGGGGGCCAGTTGAACACTATGTGTTTTACCTCCAGGGCTCTGAGGGGGCCAGTTGAACACTATAAGTGTTTTACCTCCAGGGCTCTGAGGGGGCCAGTTGAATGCTGTAAGTGTTTTACCTTCAGGGTTCTGGGGGGGCCAGTTGAATGCTGTAAGTGTTTTACCTCCAGGGTTCTGGGGGGCCAGTTGAATACTGTAGGTGTTTTACCTTCAGGGTTCTTGGTCGTTTTGATCTTTGTTTAACAAGAACTGATGTTTGCAAGGTGTGACTTATTCGACCAGAGTTTCAATATAAGTACAGTTCATCAGATGCAGACAGTTTTTCGGGTCTTCCACTGTTTTTTCTTCAACTTCTTCAAGTCTCCAAATTTCTTCAAATGTCTTTCTAGCCATATTACAATATAATGGCCAGGGTTCTGAAATGTTTCTTTCTTACTTATAGTGACACAGCCTGTCCCCGAATCACATTGACTTTTAAAATGAGTTGCAGGTGTGCATCAGGTCATTTAGTTTCTATTATGTTTCTGTATGATGATTATAAATTATGTACAGGTGGTCATGTGATCCTGGAGAGCCCCGCCCTTCCTGTGACTGAGGGACATTCTGTGACTCTGAACTGCAGACATCAGAAAACTCCCTCTAACCTCACAGCTGATTTCTACAAAGATGGATCCCTCATCAGGACTGAGACTACAGGAGTGATGACCATCCCTGCAGTATCACAGTCAGATCAAGGACTTTACAGATGTAGACACCCTGAACTAGGAGAATCACCAGAGAGCTGGATGACTGTGAAAGGTGAATAGATATATATTTCATTTCAGTGTGTGTGCATGAGTTGGATTTAGTTTTTAGTTTAAACATTACCGATATGAGATAGGATTAGGGTTAAATTTAATGTTAGGGAAGAGGAAAAATTGGGAAATTGATCAGTTATGAAAAGACTGTGTGTGAGAGAGAGTGCCAGAGAAACAGCAAACAACCTGCTCAAAGTGAATGGCGAGATAAAACAAGTATTTAATTCACTGTCAATTTGGGATATACTGTATTTGTTTTGTATTATTTCAGCACTAAGCTCAGATCTTTGGTGAGACAATTCTATATTGTTTTGAGTTTTTATTATTCAAACATGTATTCACCACAAAAAGTCATTGCATTGTAATTAGCAACGTGACTGTGAGGCAATGGTTTAAAACCTGCTCCCAGATCCGTGGTGCATATTGCAATTGACTGTCCGAAGTTGAGTGGTTAGTAATGAAATTGATTTGCCTCGTTCTGCTCTAACGATTCCTTGTAACAACATTGAGGCTTGTGTGCCCAATCGAGTCAGAAGATATGTAAGGATTTCTGTTTTAAAATTCCTGGTTGAGCAAGCAGAGTGATAAAAACCAGAACGGCATTGGGTGTTACCGGAAATATCTTGTCATCGACTGTCCCGAGGGAACTGAGATTCGCTGCAATGAAACAGGACCTTAATCATTAATTGTAAATCATTGCATCGGTGTGTGAAACAGGGGGAACGTCTCCTCCCATTTTCTTTGTACTACTCCGATTCCAAAGAAGTTGGGTTGATGCGTACAATGTAAAGAAAAACAGAATGCAATGATGTGCAAGTCATTTATCCCTATATTTAATTGAAAATAGTAAAGACAACATATGAAATGTTGAAACTGAGAAATTGTATTGGTTTTGGAAAAATACATGCACATTTTGAATTTGATGCCAGCAACACGTTTAAAAAAAGTTGGGACAGGGGCATGTTAACCACTTTCTTTAACATTACTCTGTAAGTATTCGGGAAACTGAGGAGACCAAAAACTGTAGTTTTGAAAGTGAAATGTTTTCCCATTCTTGTTTGATATAGGATTTCAGCTGCTTAACATTTCGGGGTCTCCTTTGTTGTATATCTCATTTCATAATGCGCCAAATGTTTTCAGTGGGTTACAGGTCTGTACTGCAGGCAGGCCAGTTTAGCACCTAGACTCTTTTACTACAGAGCCATGCTGTTGTAATATGTGCAGAATGTGGTTATATGTTGTGGAGCTCCGCCCCCTAGAGGGGCTTTAACTCCTAGTGGTTTACCCTGGCCGCGTTAGCGGCCGTACTGAAAACTCATTATGCACGATGCAACAGCCAATCAGGGCACGCCTGCCCCTATATATGAACCGTGAGCCCAGAGAACGCCCTCCCTTTTTATTCAGCAAACGCTTGCTGAGTTTTACTGTTACTTATTTCTATTGCTTCAGCCGGAGAATTTTTGGCGTCGGCATTCTTTAGTTCGACGTCTCATCATGAAGAGGTTTTTCGCCGCCGCATGCCGTTGCGCCGACCTGTCACCGGATCAGGACCCTCACCGTTCATGTGTTTCCTGCCTGGGACCGGCCCACGTTCGCGAGGGTCTCACCGACCCCCTGGCTTGCTCCTCCTGTGCTACTCTGTCGTGTAGAGAGGGCAAACTACACGTGTAGAGAGGGCAAACTTTTTCGAAGAGGAGGTAGACGTCTCCGCTGTGTTGAGTTCCAGCAGCGACGACGACCACATGTCTGAGGAGGACGCTCCAACGTCGGACCCGACTCCCCTGACTCAGAAGGACCCGCTCCCCTCCCACGTGGGTTGTGGTGGCGGGTCTCGCGCTTCTCCCTCTCCTGGGAGAACAAGATGACGACCTCTCCTCTGCTGCTTTCTTCCGCCCGCCCCCTCTCCGCGTGGAGTTCGCGGGCATGATTGAGAGAGCAGCGCTACGTATCCAGCTGCCCCTGCCTCCACTGCCGACACCGAAGGAACCTTCAGACATGTCCTTTGGCTCCTGGGCGGAACGTGTCAAACCGGTGGACTCCCCTGTGCCTGAGGTCCGCGGTTTTAAAGCTTTCGCCGAGGGTTCCTGGTCCGCTCCAGCCTCTGCAAGAGCTCCCGTCAAGTCCTACGCCACCTTCACCAGAGTCGACGGTAGGCAGACTCCCATCAGCTCGGCCGTTCCTCCTTTAGAACTTGAGCTGGCCGCGCATTTCCTGCCTTCCTGGGGATGCCTGCCCTACCATCCAACAAGGACCGCTACACGGGGCAGTTATGGGATAAAGTCTACGTTTTGGGATCACAGGCCCTGGCCGCAGCGAACAACGTTGCTCTCCTCGCGTCGGCGGCTTCCCACGTTTAAAGCCGCTCACCTACTCCGTCGTCGCGTGACGTCGAAGAGGTAGTGGGTAATCTAAAGGCTATTCTCCATCTAAACCAGGCTCAGACGGTTTGCGCCGGACGCGCAGTGGCTTCTTCCGTGGTCGGACACCGTCACCTGTGGCTGTCTCTCTCCTCCCTACGCGACGCCGATCGCGCACCCCTCCTGAACGCACCTCTATCCCAGGAGGGCTTGTTCAGTGACGCTGTTCACACTGCCATAGCCTCTTTTACGAAGACAGACGAGGGAAGCTTGTCTCTGCCAGCTCACCTGCGTGGGGACCTGGACTACTGGAGAGACCCCTTGGCGCTCTCTCAGGGCGCTCCTCTGGGCAGGGTGTCAGAGTACGTTCAGGTTTTCACAGACGCCTCTCTTCACGGATGGGGTGGTGTGTGTCAGGGTCAGGCTGTCGGGGGCGTGTGGCCTTCCGGCCCTCGCCACATCTTATTGGTGCTGACGCACTTCCCGGACCGGGTCAAGGGCTGCGATGTCCTGATTCGCTCAGACAACCGGGCCACGGTGGCTTACATCCATCGCCAGGGGGGGATCAGGTCTCTTGCTCTCCACCGGTCGGCGAGACATCTTTGGCTATGGGCGCATGCCCACCTACGCTCTCTGACTGCGACACACATTCCGGACCGTCTGAATGTGGGCGCGGACATGATGTCTTGGGGCGGCCTTCATCCCGACGAGTGGCGTCTTCACCCAGACATCGTCTCCCTCATCTGGCAGAGGATTGGGGAAGCCCAGGTGGACCTATTCGCTTCCAGACAGAACACACACTGTCGCCTGTGGTTCTCCCTGACCCAGATGGATCGCCCCCCTCTGGGGGTGGACGCGTTTGCGCAACACCCATGGCCTCGAGGCCTCCTTTATGCATTTCCCCCGCAGCGCTGCATAGCACGTCTGCTGGCTCGGATCAAGGCGGAAGGGCTTCGGGTCATCCTAGTGGCGCCTGATCTCCCTGCGGCTATTTGGTATCCAGAGATGATCCAGTTGCTAGCGAACCGCCCGTGGACGGTCCCGCTCAGACAGGATGCACTGTCCCAAGCGGAGGGCTTTATTCTACACCCTCCATCGCTATCAGGGACAGGCTTTTGAATAGAGGTCTGTCCGCTGCGGTCGTCCGCACCATCCGGGCTCTAGGACAGCGTCTACGTTCAAATTGTATTCCTCTCGCTGGAATATGTTTGTGTCGCGGTGCACGCAGAGGTCCTCGGACCCTTCGTGTTGTCCAGTGGAGGAGATCCTATCATTTCTGCAGTATCTCTTTGATATGGATAGGTCTCCTTCGACCATCCGTGGATACGCATCGGCCATCTCTGCGTGTCATGATGGTTTTCCTGGAAACACTGTTTTCAGCCACCCTCTCCTCCGCCGCTTCCTTTCGGGTACGCGTCGTCTGCGCCCGCTGACCAGGCTGGGCGCTCCGCAATGGGATCTGGCCAAGGTGCTGGGCGCTCTCTGTGAGCCCCCATTCGAGCCTTTGCAGCAGTGTTCTCTTAAGTTGCTCTCCCTTAAGACTGCTTTACTCATCGCTTTGTGCTCGCCCAAGCGGGTGAGTGACCTCCGCGCACTTTCTGTGCGTCCGCTACGCTGAGACCTAATCCTTCTTTCATACCCAAGGTTATCAACAGCTAATTTTGATCTAGGACTATCGATTTACAGGCCTTCTTCCCTCCTCTGCACGCACGTGAGGAGGACGAGAGGCTCCACTGTCTGTGTCCGGTGCGCGCTCTTGCTCTCTACATAGAGCGCACCAGCTCTATCAGACTGACTCCCCAGCTGTTTGTTTGCTGTTCGGATTCCCGGGTGGGTCGTCCGCTTTCTAAGCAGCGTCTCTCCCACTGGCTTTGTGACTGCATCATTTTGGCCTATGAGGCGTCTGGTTCCGTGGTTCCGGATGGCCTCCGTGCACACTCCACGCGGGGTGTTGCAGCCTCCTCTGCCCTCTTCCACGGGGTCAGAGTAGATGACATTTGTGCTGCGGCGTTGTGGTCGTCTCCTTCGGCGTTTGTCCGTTACTACTTACTGGACATGTCTCCTTCATCCCTTGTTCATTCGGTTCTCGATGCAGCTGCCCGAGGTCTCTGAATTTTGATGGGGAATCTCGTGCTTTGCCTTGATTCTATCTTTTCTCTAGTGCCACAGCAGCTCAGTTGCCTGCTGGTTCAGTGGTATTGTCACTGCCTGCCAATACACTGGGTGTGGTATGCCTCCTCCTTGGGGCGTTTGTCTTATTGTCATTTATTTTTTTGTTTACTCATGCCCCTCATCTCGTGATGTGTGGTGCGTGAGTATGTGTTGTGCTTAGGTGGAAAGGATACGTTTCCCTTTCGCTTGAGCTCAACATCCCCTCCCCTGGGGTGGCCTATGTGTTCATAGGCCTACTCTGGGGGAGGATTCCATCATTAACGCATTCGATAATCCCTTCTCTGACCTTGTCAGCTCTCGGGGATGTTTTCGTCTTGGGGTTTGGGGGACAGTTTTTATACTGGACCCTGCGAGCCGTGCTGGTTGGTCCGGCAGGGAGTACATCTTTGGCTCGCTCGCTCCGCCGTGAACCACTAGGAGCTAAAGCCCCTCTAGGGGGCGGAGCTCCACGATATATAACGTTAGTTACCGAGAATGTAACTCCGGTTATATGAGTGGAGTGGAGCCCCCTAGACCTGTTGCCCTACCGTCCCAAGAGTTGTTGAATAAAGCTCGGGAGGGCGTTCTCTGGGCTCACGGGTCATATATAGGGGCAGGCGTCTGTTGCATCGTGCCTAATGAGTTTTCAGTACGGCCGCTAACGCGGCCAGGGTAAACCACTAGGAGCTAAAGCCCCTCTAGGGGGCTCCGCTCCACTCATATAACCGGAGTTACATTCCCGGTAACAAACGTTTGGCATTGTCTTGCTGAAATAAGAAAGGTCTTCCCTGAAAAAGACGGTGTCTGGGATTACTTCAATTGAAAAACAATAGGTGCGTGAAATAATTATGACACGTTGCAAGTTTGATTTTTTTGATTTTTTTAATAAAAACATAGTTATTTGAACCAAAATAACAATTGCGCGCCTCAACCCTCATTCACACTTAAGCGGCATGCCGTTGTTGAAAGCGGAAGCGCTCCATTGCTAGCCATTAAAAAAAGCTTCCCGCCCCGCTCCTTGAAGCGGGGCGGCAGCGCTGGCCATGGTGGAACGGCAGACGGCAAAAAATAGAGCAGTGTTCTAATTTTTTTTCTTCTCCGTCGCGGAAAACCAATAGGAATGCTTGTAGGAGGTACAATACTGAATTGTCCATAACCTAAGCAACACGTCGGATGAACAGCTAATTTTACTAGTACAAGAACTGGAGGAAATCTATAACGTCAAACTCATGTTCTATAAAGAAATACAGCTCCGGAAAAAATTAAGAGACCACTGCACCTTTTTGTTTCCTTTCCAAAAAAGTTGAAAAGGAAAGTTTTCAGTGAGGAACAGAAACGTTCAATTTGCAGTGGTCTCTTAATTTTAACCCTTCTGTTCCTCACTCAAAACCTTCCTTTTCGACTTTTTTGGAAAGGGAAAGGTGCCGTGGTCTCTTAATTTTTTCCGGAGCTGTGTGTGAAACAATATAGCGTAGTCACGGTTCTCTTGAATTGCTAGTAGGCTATAGCAGAGAAATCTGCTCAAATCCCCTGTTTTTTCTTTTATTGAGTTTCATTTTAATGAACGGAGAACGGTTCTCTTGAAATGCTAGTAGGCTATAGCAGAGAAATCTGCTCAAATCCCCTGTTTTTTCTTTTACTGAGTTTCATTTTAATGAACGGAGATCACTACTGTTTTGTTTTTGTTGGGCCCGCCTTTTCCTTGAACGCAATAGGCTACTTTTCCCAGCCTAAAGTAAGTAACTCATTGGTCAAAACAGCAAAGGCGGGACAATGTCAGCTGCCTCCCGTTGTCACTAGCGGAACGGCAAGCGATTTCACCGCTTATGTGTGAATGAAGGGTCAGTTGTTGTGTGTGTGATCATCATGCGCGCAGAGGTGGGCGCGCATTACCAGATTAGTGACAGATGAGGCGCTAGTTTAATTTTCTCCGGTTTTGGTTGTTTGGATGGCTGGTAGAAATAGAGTATATGATAATATTAGTCGACCCATATAAAATGAGATCTACGCATCTTTATCAGAATAATGATAGGCGATAGGCCTACCTGGTGTTATATCTTTTTCAAGGTTTATTTGTCAAATGCACCGAACGAGACAGCCAGGAAGTGTTGCACTTGAACAACTCAGACAGGAATTGTTTAGAATATTAGGCAACTATTTGTTAGATAGCTGTAACATGGCGCTGCCTTCAAGAAAAAAAAACATATGGTATTAATCATGATATTTGAGGAGAAAATGTGTGTTGGGAAGCACTGCCAAAAGATTATGATTTGCATTTGACGCTACCCAACCCGGATGGTCTCTCTCCTCTTTAGCCTCTTTAGCATTGTCCATGATTCCCAAAAATAATTTTAAATATTGATTCGTCAGACAACATGACAGTTTTCCACTTCACCTCAGTCCATCTTAAATTAACTCGGGCCAAGAGAAGATGGCAGCGTTTCTGGATCTTGTTTATATATGGCTTCTTCTTTGCATGGTACATTTTTAACTTGCATTTGTGGATGCAGCAACGTACTGTGTTCACAGACAGTGGTTATGGAAGTGTTCCTGAGCCCATGCAGTGATTTCCACTACAGAATCGAGTCTGTTTTTAAAGCAGTGCTGCCTGAGGGCCTGAAGATCACGGCAATCCAATATTGGGTTTCGGCCTTGTCCCTTGCATACAGAGATTTCTCCTGATTCTCTGAATCTTTCAATAATATTATTTTCTGTTGATTATGAGATCCCCATACCCTTTGCAATTTTACGTTGAGAAATTTTATTCTTAAATTGTTGCACTCTTTGCCTGCACGGTCTTTCACAGAGTGGTGAACCCCTCCCAATCTTCTGAAAGACTCATCCTCTCTGGGATGCTCTTTTTACTGACCTGTTGCCAATTAACCTAATTATTTGGGAGATGTTCCACCAGGTTTTTCTTTTAGCATTACACAACTTTTCCAGTCTTTTGTTGCTTGTCCTAGCTTTTTTGAATTGTGTTGCTGGACCCCGATCACTAGGCGGCTTCTGACTGCTAAGGAGCCCTCGACTGATAGGGGAGAGCGGGCCCCAAATCTAATTTTGCTTAGGGCACCCAAAAGGGCCCTAAGCAAAAGGGCACCCAAAAGGGCCCTAAGCAAAAGGGCCCTAAGATGACATTTTTCAAGAAACAATGACATTTCTCAATTTCAAACTTTGATATGTTGTATTTGTACTATGTTTTATTCAATACAGGGTTTAAATGATTTGGACATCATTTAATTATTTTTTTCTTTACATTTTACACAGTGTTACACATTTTTTGGAAACAGGGTGATACTATTCAAATGTTTAACTCTCTGACGGTTTTTCAGATAATAGGACCCCATCCATCTTCATCCCTCTTTCTGTGGCTGGTCTCTTCATTTCTTTAATTATTCTGCTGGTTGGGTTCTGCTACTGTAAGAGGAACAGAGATGTGGCATCTGAATTCAGAGATGGGACGTACTCTGAAGTTATGAAACTGGACCAAGTATCCAAGAAAAGGAGAGGTACAGAACCTCTCTCAGTCTAGAAAAGTAACCCTATTATTTTGTGCCTAAACTTAACAAAACACTAACCCCTAATGCCTTAACCTTAACTTTACCCTATTTACAATGCTAACCCCAACAAAATATTTTTCCCTATTTCATTTTTCCCCAAAGCTGGAAATAGTCCATTTCTTATGGGGAGATCAATTAGTTTACTACCTTTGCGGACACACACACACACACACACACACACACACACACACACACACACACACACTATTTGGGAATTAGTTGTTGGTACTTGTGACTCCCAGGTACAAGACCTATATGAAAACAATTCTGTTATATATTCAGTGTCTTGCAAAGGTATCATGACACCTGGCCCTTTTCCCCATATTACTATAAAACAAAGGGTACATAGAAATTTCTTTCTGTTTATTATTTAAATTGAATGGTTTCGGGAGACTTTGTCCTGTTTCACGGTAAAGTGCCATTCAATAAGTTTTAAGACATTTGGTTGTATCGAAACTGACAAGATGTTTCTGTACACTTCAGAATTCTCCCTGCTGCTGTCAGCAGTTACATGATCAATGAAGACAAATGAGCCAGTTCCAGTGGCAGCCATACATGCCCAAATGATAATACTATACCTCCAACTTATCTCATAGATATGTTAGTATTCCAGTTCTATTATTTTTCTCCACACATTCCTTTTGCCATCACTCCAGTCAGGGACGGCTCCAGGCATAAGCGACATAAGCAGTCGCTTTGGGCCCCCGATCACTAGGAGGCCTCTGACTGCAAGGGGGCCCTCAACCGATAGGAGAGAGGGGGCCCCAAACCAAATTTGGCTTAGGGCCCCCAAAAGACTAGAGCCGGCACTGACTCTAGTTCATGTCAATATTTGTCTCATCTGTCCTCAATAACTTTTCCAGAACTCTGCAGGCTATTTTTTTTAGGTCCTCCTGTTTTTGAATCTGACTAGTGGTTTTGCAACGTTCTGTCAAAAAGTAGTTTGTTCTGTAAAATCTTCTGCGATTGCTACTGGCTGACACATCCATGCCTTCCTCCTGGAGAGTGTTCTTGATCAGACAGTGAGACAGTTCTTTGTTGTTTTCTTCTTCATTATGGTGAGCTTTCTTTGATCATTCATTGTAAAGGTATTTTTGTGGTCCCCCAGGTCATTTGTCATTGCTGAACTAACCAGTGCTTGCTTGCTTTTTTCGTAATGTTCCAAACAGTTGATTTTGGCATGCCTTATTTTTTTGCTTTGTCTCTGTTCAGTGTTTTCTAATTTATCAGCCTCATGTTGGCCAGCTGGATGTGCATTGACACATCTTTGATCCTCATGATCCTCACCAGCAACTGACTCCAAATGCAAATCCTCAAGACAAGACATTGACAGCTCTCTTGTGCAAGCACTAATGATGCAAACAAACACAACTACCTAATAAGAGACAGGTCTGAAGCCAAATGTCCAAATACTTTTGGTAATCTTACATTATGTTCCAGCCAAGCTATCAGGTGTCAACTTTATCTGACTTCTTCAAGAGATTCTTAACCAGGGCCTAGTTTCTATCACTCAAACACAAAGAGGCCTGAGGTTGTCTGTCTGTCAAATACTAAGAGACCTGAGGTTGTCTGTCAGTCAAATACTAAGAGACCTGAGGTTGTCTGTCAGTCAAATACCAAGAGACCTGAGGTTGTCTGTCAGTCAAATACTAAGAGACCTGAGGTTGTCTGTCAATCAAATACTAAGAGACCTGAGGTTATCTTTTAGTCAAACACCAAGAAAGCTAATGTTGTCTGTCAGTGAAAAATTGCAACAGCTAAAGGAGGTCCAAGTAAACTAAAATGAACTGAACCAGTTGTCTTGTTTTCCACAGAGAAGTCTCCAGGTGCTGATACAATCTACTCTACAGTGATGAGGTAATATTTTTGTTACAGTACATATCAGAGAGTTCTAATCATGTCTGCAATCTCTACCAGTCAGGGAGCAGCAGGCTTCTCTTCCTGCCAAGCTACTAAGTGGTGTCACATTTATTTAACTCAGGCGTGGTGTGAAATGGTAAAAAACAGCAACCAAATTGGAGAGAAATTTAATGTTTATAACTTTATATGTATTGGTGTATTTAACTACTGGATTAACTTTCAAACTTCGAATATTATGGTATGATACTGATTCTACTAATCCATGAAACACACAAACAGCATATTGCACATCCAGTCCAGAATAGGAGTGTAAACAATTAATTAATTTTGTTAATGAACAAAGACCCAGACATCTTTAATTGACATTGGGTTAACATACAACCCCATGGTGATCTGTTCTGCATTCCAGACTACATTACACATTATGTTAACATACAACCCCATGGTGATCTGTTCTGCATTCCAGACTACATTACACATTATGTTAACATACAACCCCATGGTGATCTGTTCTGCATTCCAGACTACATTACACATTATGTTAACATACAACCCCATGGTGATCTGTTCTGCATCCCACAGTGATCTCTTGTTAACTATCACATTGCAAATGTACATAATAATTGTCGACTGCTGCAGTTATTCATCTCCTGTACAAATGCTTCTGTAGTTCTAGACAATATAATGTAGTATTTTAAAATGAATGGGAACATGTTCATCTGTGGTTACCTGTCTGACTGTCAATCACTTTCATCGCTCTTTCTCTCCTACTTTAGACCATCAGAACAGAGGATGTAGTGGGACTCTGTCAGATCAGGTGGAAACAGACACACTTGTCAGCAGCAGTCGATCAGCCCATCTCTACTCATCTCTATCTTTACCTGTGGTCTTCTGTCTCACATCCACGTATGTATTTTTAGATTCACGCTCCGGTCTTGTAACTGTGTACATTTACAGCCATCAACAACCAGAGATATTTTACCATGAGAACATACAGACAAACATCTCCAACTGGAACCAGATCACAGTATCAACTGTTCTTATCAAGATGGTTTTACTGCCTGTACATGAATTTGCGATTTGCGATTTCAGACTTTTATGGGGGAGCAAATAAGTGCAGTGTATGGATGACAACTTGTCAAATAAGTGCAGTGTATGGATGACAACTTGTCAAATAAAGCTTCTTATACTGGGTGGATCTATGTGTAGTGTCCTGATTGTGTTCCATGTGTTGTAATAGGGTCATAATGAAAGATCCACTCCCTGGCTGGAGAGACAGACCACCATCTGGTAGACAGCAGGACGATTACTAGTAAGGTGGTAATATTCCCTGTGGTTGTCTGTGGTATTACAACTATCAGGTAGTCTCACAAAGAACCACAGGGGGCAGTAATACCTCACCATGTTGTCTGTCCTCTGTAGCTGTAATACCACAGAGAACCACAGGGGGCAGTAATACCTCACCATGTTGTCTGTCCTCTGTAGCTGTAATACCATAGAGAACCATAAGGGGCAGTAATAACTCTCCACGTTGTCTCCTCTGTAGCTCTAACACCACAGAGAACCACCCAACATGGTGAGGGCAGACAACATGGTGAGGTATTAGTGCCCCCGTGGTTCTCTGGTATTACAGCTACATTTTCACTTAGGGGAGTACTCACTTTTGTTGCCAGCGGTTTAGACATTAATGGCTGTGTTGAGTTATTTTGAGGGGACCGCAAATTTATACTGTTATACAAGCTGTTCACTTACTACTTTACATTGTAGCAAAGTGTAATTTCCTCATTGTTTTCACATGACAAGATATAATAAAATATTTGCAAAAATGTGAGGGGTGAACTCACTTCTGTGACATACTGTATGTGAATTGACCTGATTAGTTATGATCTCCAGGAACAGATTCCATTCGAAAGGGGAAGTACAACACTTTTTAAAGGAGAACCGAAGACAGAGATCATAAAACTGACCAATGTGAAAATCTCTGATGCTGTAAGTCTGTGTCACTGGGTCCCAAACATGATTTCTACATTGGATTCTAGATTAGATTCTACATTAGATTCTAGATTAGATTCTACATTAGATTCTAGATTAGATTGAACTTCATTGTCATTGAGCAAGTACAAGTACGGTACAACGGAATGCAGTTAGCATTCCAGAACCAGAAGTGCAAATAGAAGAGGGCAGAAAAGGATTTACGAGTATTAAGTATAATGCATGTTGTAATGTACAGCTCTGGAAAAAATTAAGAGAACACTGCACCTTTTTCTTTCCTTTCCAAAAACGTTGGGTCCACCAACTTACATGGTCAAATATAATATTATGGCAATGCAAATGCCAAAACTTGTGTACAAATGTATTTAGGTAACACCTTGTTTTGTCATCCAAACGGGTCTTGCGAAATAAAGTATCTATTTTAGGATATTCTAGCAGGTCCCTTCAGTTCTCGGACCGCTTCTGTTCTCTATATCTCTATATGCTACCTCTGAGCCAAATTCTACAGAACAACAACATTAACTACCACAGCTATGCAGATGATACTCAAATATATATGGCTGTCAAACCGTATAACAACAGCTCAATAGACTCTCTGTGTCACTGTATAGAGCACATAAATACCAGGATGAACCAAAATTGTAGGAAATACCTGGATGAACCAAAATAGTCTACAATTAAACCAAGATAAAACAGAGATTATTGTGTTTGGCAAAAAATATGAGCTGGATTCTTGGGCCCTAAAAACCAGGGATCAAGTGCGTAATCTTGGTGTTCTGATAGACTCAGACCTCACGTTTAACAGTCATATCAAAGCAGTCACCAAAACAGCATTCTATCATCTAAAAAATATAGCCAGAATCAAAGGCCTGGTGTCCCAAAAAGACCAAGAGAAGCTCATCCATGCTTTTATCTCTAGTAGGGTGGACTACTGTAATGGCCTCTTAACTGGACTCCCCAAAAAGACTGTAAAACAGCTGCAGCTCATTCAGAATGCTGCTGCTAGAATGTTAACCAGGACCAAGAGAACAGAGCACATCAGTCCGGTTCTTAAATCTTTGCATTGGCTTCCAGTCAGTTACAGAATAGATTTTAAAGTGCTGCTTTTAGTTAATAAATCACTGAATGGTTTAGGCCTCGAATACATTTCTGTTATGTTTGAAGAGTATAAACCCAGCAGGGCTCTTAGATCCATGAACACAGGTCAGCTAGTAGAGTCCAGAGTCAAAACTAAACATGGAGAAGCTGCATTTAGCAGTTAAGCTGTACACAACTGGAATAAACTACCAGAAGATCTTAGACGTGCCCCAAACATTTCCATTTTTAAATCCAGGCTAAAAACACTTCTCTTTTCACGTGCCTATGACTGAGCACTTGAACTTAACCACACTGTTTAGCCTTACAGCTTTTATAGCTTCCTATGTTTCTATTTTGTTTTTCTATTCCATTTCTATTTTTTTATTCTATGTTTTATTATTCTGATGTTGTTATTTAAGGTGTTTAGAGTCCCCCTTCTTTTATTGATGTTTTCATTCTAGTATTTGTTTTTATTCAATTGTATTTTGATATTTTTTCTTTTTCTTTGTAAAGCACATTGAATTGCTTCTGTGCATGAATTGTGCTATATAAATAAACTAGCTTGCTTGATTGCTTAATAGCATCAAAGATTTTCTCATTGGTCAGTATAAAGGAAACGGAAGATGAAAGTAAGAGGTAGACTCAGGATACAGAAGGGAGAAAGATTAAGGAGAAGATAGGATGGAGAAGAAGAGATCAGTTGGGGACAGAAAACTAATATTACAAAGTGTTGGAGCTAGGGAGTAGTGAGAGGGTTGGAGCTAAGGACTAGTGAGAAGGTTGGAACTAAGGACTAGTGAGAGGGTTGGAGTTTAGGACTAGTGAGAGGGTTGGAGTTTAGGACTAGTGAGAGGGTTGGAGTTTAGGACTAGTGAGAGGGTTGGAGCTAAGGACTAGTGAGAGGGTTGGAGTTAAGGACTAGTGATAGGGTTGGAGCTAAGGACTAGTGATAGTGTTGGAGTTAAGGACTAGTGAGAGGGTTGGAGTGAAGGACTAGTGAGGGGGTTGGAGTTAAGGACTAGTGATAGGGTTGGAGGTTAGGACTAGTGAGAAGGTTGGAGTTAAAGATTAGTGAGAGGGTTGGAGTTAAGGACTAGTGAGAGGGTTAGAGTTAAGGACTAGTGAGAGGGTTGGAGTTAAGGACTAGTGAGAGGGTTGGAGTTAAGGACTAGTGAGAGGGTTAGCAATGTAATTAATCAAAAGACAGCATTTAGTAAGAACTATGTTAGATATATTGCCAGCCGTGTTAGTGGGCTGACTGGGACAAGGTGAGGGTTAGGGTTAGGGTTAGATACATTGCCAGCCTTGTTAGTGGGCTGACTGGGACAAGGTGAGGGTTAGGGTTAGGGTTAGATACATTGCCAGCCTTGTTAGTGGGCTGACTGGGACAAGGTGAGGTCACAAGAATATATCGTTTGCAGCCACTTGATCTGGAACATCTGTGTTGTTTCACAAAGCTGACAGCAGATAAAACATTTCCTCTTTTACCTTCCTCAGTAACTTGACAGAACTGACTTAGGTAACCATTTTCTTGTTGGG
>JACXGI010011925.1:0-23903 GCA_016801175.1 Esox masquinongy | reverse complement strand
GGTGTTGTGGTGGTCCGGTGTTGTGGTGGACCGGTGTTGTGGTGGTCCGTTGGTCAGTCCCTGGCATCGGTTGCTGCTGGGCATCCAGTTCCGGTCCCAGTCCACACCCAACTGTGCTAAGCTGTTTGTCAGCTGAAATGGATCCTCAGAGTGCGGAAGGAGCCGTGTTTCATTACTTCTCACTCTTCTGTCTGGGCAAAAGTAACCCAAAAATAAGGCTTGTCTGCACCACAGACAACCCTCTGGCAGCCTTACGATATTATCCATAATCCTGTTATAACAAAGAAACTGTATATGGTACAGTATATGTCCTCTTTGTATGCCTTTTGTTGAGTGAACATTTCCCACGCAGCATTGCATGGTCAGTGTTTGGCAAATATGAATTTTGTTGTTTTTCATGATGGTCTTCCAAAAGTATTTTTCTCAAGGCTTTCATTCAGATCAACTTAATATGAAAATCAAAAAGGTTGTAATGTTGGCTGTGAAGATTTATTCAGAAGAGGATGGAGGGATTGTTGTCAACGTCACATTCATTCTTACTACCAGACCCACACATGGTGACTCATTAGTGTTACAATAATTATTTAAAACCACTTCCAAACTACAACCCCGTTTCCAGAAAAGTTGGGATGCTGTGTAAAATGAAAAGAAAAACACAATGCAATGATGTGCAGATCATCCACCCCTATATTTAATTGAAAATAGTGCAAAGACAATATATCAAATGTTAAAAAATGTTATTGTTTTTGGAAAAATATATGCTCCTTTTGAATTTAATGCCACAAAAAGGTTGGGGCATGTTTACCACTGTGTTCTATCACCTCTTCTTTTAACAATGCTCTGTAAGTGTTTGGGAACTGATGGGACCAACTGCTGCAGTTTTGAAAGTGAAATGTTTTCACATTCTTGCTTGATATAGGATTTCAGCTGCTCAACAGTTCAGGGTCTCCTTTGTGGTATTTTTCGTTTCATAATGCGCCAAATGTTTTCAATGGGCAACAGGTCTGGACTGCAGGCAGGCCAGTTTAGCACCTGGACACTTTAACTAAGGAGCCATGCTGTTGTAATACATGCAGAATGTAGTTTGGCATTGTCCTGCTGAAATAATCAAGGCCTTCCCTGAAAAAGACGTCATCTGGATGGCAGCATATGTTGCTCCAAAACCTGTATATATTGTTCAGCATTCCCGGTAATGGTGCCTTCACAGATGTGCAAGTCACCCACGCCATGTGCACTAATGCACCCCTATACCATCACGTATGCTGGCTTTTGAACTGCGTGCTGATAACAAGCTGGATGGTCCCTCTCCTCTATAGCCCGGAGGCCATGGCGTCCATGATTCCCATGGTACAGTTTTAACTTGGATTTGTGGATGCAGCAACAAAGTGTATTTACAGACAATGGTTTTCAGAAGTGTTCCTGAGCCCATGCAGTGATTTCCACTACAGAATCATGTCTGTTTTTAATGCAGTGCCACCTGAGGGCCTGAAGATCACGGCCATCCAATATTGGTTTTTGGCTTTGTCCCTTGCGTACAGAGATTACTCCGGATTCTCTGAATCTTTAATGATATTATGTACCGTAGATGATGAGATGCCCAAACCCTTTGGAATTTTACGTTGAGATACATTATTCTTAAATTGTTGCACTATTTGCCTGCGCAGTCTTTCACAGAGTGGTGAACTGCTCCCCATCTTTACTTCTGAAAGACTCATCCTCTCTGGCATGCACTTTTTATACCCAATCATGTTACTGAAATGTTGCCAATTAACCTAATTAGTCGTAAAATAACCAGGTTTTTTTAGCATTACACAACTTTTTCCAGTCTTTGTTACCCCTGTTCCAGCTTTTTTGAAATGTGTTGCTGGCATCAAATTCAGTCGCCATTTATTTTTCAAGAAACAATAACATTTCAACATTTAATATGGTGTCTTTGTACTATTTTCTATTAAATATAGGATTTAAATGATTTGCATATTATTGCATTCTGTTTTCATTTTCATTTTACAACTTTCCCAACTTTTGGAAACGGGGTTGTACTTATGGCACCATTATACTGTTTCCAAATTATTCAGAATATATTAAATTAAATTTGGACTGACTTATTTGCATTTGCATACAAAAAGAAATTTCAATTTATTTGTAAGCTCTTGTAATGTACATTTTTTATTGTTTTAAGGAGCTTTTTTTTACAGTGTACTTGTGAACTTTTTCTATTTAAACATTATTCAAAAATTATTATTTATTTTCTAGGTTGTCCAGAGGATTCCTCTACTTCTCTACTTGATGATGAGTCTTGTGATTTGCATTTTTTTTGTTCATTCAGATGCTGCATCTTTAATCTGAATTATCAGGTTTCTACAGGCCACACACACAAATGAATGAGATGAAAGTAATATATCCTTACTCTTTTAAGTAAAATATCCTTATCCTTACCCTTGCTTTATTAATTTGTCTCATAGACTCTTCTCTGAATAACAGTTAAGAGAAGAGTATGTGAGCCAAATCAACAGAGCTTTCTAAGTTCACATGTACTTCATAATCATCAAGAATGGGGTCCTTGAGGACCCTGAGACATTCTGCTAACAATTAGATATAGATTAATTAAATAGGATGTATCTACTGTCAGAAACATCAAACTAGTATAGGAAATTACATAGGAATTGCACTGTAATACATTAATTCTACAGTAAAATTCCAGTATTTGGAAAGGGACTTTTTGGGTCTGTATTCTAAACCTTTGGATTTTAAAAGATGCAGCTACTAAATTGTTAAAGTGCTGTCAGTTTTAATTTGAGGGTATTTTTATCCATATTTGATGAACCATTTACACATGACAATATAATACTTTCAATGGTGTAGAGAAAATACCCTAACAACAGTAGACCAGATTAGGGACACTCCTAATGTCTAAGACTATCATACCCAGGAGAATAAACTAGCAGAACTTCAGAGGGTACACCACAAGATGTAAGCCACTAGTAAGCCTCAAGAACAAATACCTCTAAGCTCATTGAATGATGGTTCATCATGCAGTATGACCTTAAACACACTGCCATAGCTACCAAGGAGTTTTTCAGTGCCAGACATTGTGACATTCTCGACTCGCCAGGTCAATATCTTGATCTGAATCCAACTGAGTATGCCAAATGCTGTTGACAAGTTTGAAGGCAAAAAAGCCCCCAAAACAAGAAGGAACAATGACTGCAGTACAGGTCTGGCAGAGCATCACCAGGGAAGAGACCCAGTACAGGTCTGGCAGAGCATCACCAGGGAAGAGACCCAGTACAGGTCTGGCAGAGCATCACCAGGGAAGAGACCCAGTACAGGTCTGGCAGAGCATCACCAGGGAAGAGACCCAGTACAGGTCTGGCAGAGCATCACCAGGGAAGAGACCCAGTACAGGTCTGGCAGAGCACCACCAGGGAAGAGACCCAGTACAGGTATGGCAGAGCACCACCAGGGAAGAGACCCAGTGGTTGTAACATATTTTAGGCAATCATTTCTTGCAAAGCATATGCAACCACGTACTAAACATGGCTTCTTTACTGTATATAATGTTAATACATCTAAATACCTTTACCCTAACATCTTGTATCTTTTTCTAAATGTTGAATCCGATATATAATTAAAGGTGATACAGTGCATTTTAATCCCATAGTCATTGTATTACTTAAAATCCAAAGGGTAACAATAAGGACCAAAAATGTCACAAAAGGCATCCCTGTGGTTCCACACACTGCCCTATAAGTCAGCTAATCCAATAGTTTCAGAAAAGTTGTGACTTCCTGAGATCTGTATTGCAATATAAAATGCAAACATTTAAGGTTGTATTAAAATAGTTTTTCAAAGTAGTTAAAAAGTAATTTTTCAAATCTATAGTATAATAGATGCTGTCATCTCCAAAGTAATTAGTTTCTTCATAGATATTGTTATTTCCCACAAAATGAGTTAGCCCAGATCTTGTGAGTGGCAAAGTTCCTGTCCTGAGTGGTCTCCCTTAGAGTTCTGACAGAGATGCTGAATACCTCTGGGCTGACACCTAGTGGCACTAACTGACCAAACCACCATCTGACCAAACCACCAACTGACCAAACCATCAACTGACCAAACCACCAACTGACCAAACCATCAACTGACCAAACCACCAACTGACCAAACCACCAACTGACCAAACCATCAACTGACCAAACCACCAACTGACCAAACCATCAACTGACAAACCACTAACTGGAAAATGTGTCATGTCTTCCTCTCTCAGGGCTGGTTACACGGATGAATATTGAGCCCAGTCCAGGACAATGTGTCCGCAAAACCGGCCCTTGCACTTTTTCACAACTGCTGACACATTTCGTGAATGTGTACTACATTTTAACCAAAACTATAAAAACACTTCTCAAAATGCATGCCATATGGAAAAAACCCCAGACTTCTCACACAAAACTAAATATGCTCCAAACCAGATTATCTGGCATACAAATTCAAGTTCGGCCTCAAAGTCACACGAAAGCATCAACTACACATGACACAACTAAATACACATTGCACACTGGTGAGAAATACCATTGTGTTCTTGATTGGATTTCTCTAAACGTGTAAGGTTGTTTTCAAACAGCTATCTTCCCAAAGGCTAGTTGTGGGTCTCAGAAATCATGCATAGCCTGGGAAATCATGCATAGCCTGGGAAATCATGCATATCCTAGCACCATCAACTATTGTCTCAATTATATAAAATAGAAGATGAATATAAGTTCATGTAATTTTCCTGGACTGTCCTGCATGTGCTAATGCATACAGATTCAGAATACACAAAACAGTGTGCTCTGTGCAGTAGTCAGAAAAGTTTGGAGTAAGAAACCCGTTTTAATTTGTGAGTCCGGACAGTTGATCCAAAGTGAAACGGCTGAGGTTTTGCTCTACTCTCAGCCCAGCTTCCCTCATTGTATTAACATGTACAAAAACAGGGTCAAGTAAGGCGCTACAAATGTCTTTTGAGATCATTGTTCTTCTTCCTGTCCCTCGTCCACCTCCTGTCATTCTTCCTCTGATGTTGTCATCCATTGTTCCAAAACATAGGTGATCTAACCTGTGGCCCTTTTGATTCATGCTAACATTCTGATTGCTTATTGACTAATTATGGTTGTTAGTATGTTTATACCTTGACAACTGTTTATTGAGAGTGTTTGAAGCCAAATGATTTGAATTTAGTAACTGAATGGCAGTGTTTTCCTCATGACAACATGGTGGCAATTGCACTTTACAAAGGCAGTTGTTGAGTTGTGTGTTAAATGTGTGAATGTAGAAGAGATGTGTGTGAAAACAGACGAATAGTTCTTATGGGTCAGGGAAAATGGTCTTCTTTCTGAAATGTAGCACTAAGGTTTTGTGTTTATTGTTCACAGAAACAGTTTAGCTATTTAGAGAAAAACTTCAGTATGAATCTCTAAACACCATGAGAAGAAATATGACTGAATATTTTAGGAGGTCTGCAACATCAAAGAATTTTAACTGGGCAATAAGAACTTGGTAGATTTGAAAATAGGATCATAGAGATCCAAACTGAAATAAGCCTAACTTAGCCGCAAGAACATTACATGGGTAAATGTTACCACCCACTGGTGAGTTGCAGAAATACACCATGTAAAGTCACACTGCTGAAATACTTTCACTGGGATTCTATGTTATTATATTCGACTCATAGCAAAAATGTTGACACCGTAATTCATTCCAATGCCAATACATTTATTATTATAGTTTGTTACTGTTTTTGACACTTCCTGAATATTATTAAAAATAATAATTTTGGTTTCTTTTTGGGTGATTAGGCCCCTCTCTCCCTGCTTGTTAAGTCAGTTTTATCTGCAGGGCTTGTGGCCATCAGCCTTGATTGGCAGAAGAGATGCAAGGAGGAGACAGGTGGGAGGGAGGAGGTAAAGCGAAGAAGGGAAAAGGTAGAATGGTGGACATGGGGGATGCCGAAGCCCACTGAGGTGTGAAGGAGAGAGCTGTGTTGGCAATAGGCAATGTGTTATTTTAACAATAAGGAACGAAACGTGGTTTATGGCCGATATACCACAGCTAGGGGATGTCGGTATGCACAACACAACGAAGAGTGCCTGGATGCAGACCTTATGCTGGCCATATTACACAAACCACCATATTGTTACTGTTCTTATAAACCACTCATTGTCATACCTGTGGTATACCATCTTATACAGTACAAATCCCTCGCCCCCGGGACGAAAAATTACAATGCAAATTACAATACAGATCCTGGCTTAGATTAAACTCACAGCCGACATCTGACTGTGATAACCACATAGAAAACCACAAGGTAAAATAAAAATCCAAACAAATATTTATTACGGAGGCGATGCACGGGCCCACCATCCACCACGGGCCCACCACCTACCACGGGCCCCCCATCCACCGCGGGACCCCCACTCACCGCCCTGGTGTAGCCACGCCCCCTGCACCCCTGATAGCTATGCCGGTGGCTAGAGTGTAGGTCTGTTTTTCATACAGCCACATCTTAGTGCTAAGTGTGCTAGCATGCAGAGGTGTGAAATAATGTGTAAAACTGGGGGTGTTAAACTTCCAGTTCTAAGCCAGAATGGTGGGAAAAGAGGGTATAATTTGATAATTTGATCTCTGAGGCATTCATATCCATACCATTACATCAGGTCCTACTGACTGCCACAAACAATAAAACAAAAAATACCTCAAACTACCACAAAATACAACAACCATGCACAAAACATCACAAATAACAACAGTATAGCATTCTCAAAATATCACAAACTACTACAAAATACCCCCAAAAAACTGTTTACCATAAACCACCACAAAATACCTCCAACAACAACAAAAACATGTTGTTATGTCAGGATACAAGTGGTACGTCTTCATTCAGATCAATCAGGCCAATCAACAGCGGGAATTCAGCACAAACACAAGCATTAGTAGATAACAGGAGGATAATTAGGCTGGTGATGTTGTCAAGGTGTGCCCAATGACGCCAGGTGTCCCTGGTTAGTAGACCGGCAACGTCGAGCCCTGGAGTGAGGGAGTGGGACACAGCTACCCCAAAAAAAGACAAGAAATCAAAATATCTCAAAAATAAAGCAAAGAACCATAAGATACAACAGACAACAACAAAGCACTTTAAAATACCATGGTATACCAGAAGCAAACATTAAATACCTCAAACACCACATTAAAGCATATATGTGACCCAAAATATATTTTATAAAATACAGTACAAGCATTTAGTTCTTAATGCTTTCCACAAGGTACCTAGGTGATGCACAGCAGCCATTTTGTGCTACGTATCTACAAGTGGCCATGTATCTACTTATTCACCATTTATTCACCAGGCTTTTAATTTAATGTCCGCTCCCTCAGTTCTCTGTCCCTGTTGCAGCTGCCACTGACAGCCCTGGTCTAAACACCGCAAACACAGAGAAAACTGTCTTCAACAGTCAATTATGATAATTAATGTTAATAACCTGAGACTCCAGCGTATCTAATTGTCAGTTTGCCTAATAAATGTCACCTCTCTGGGATTGCATTTAGCCTGTTTTGGCTGCCAGAGCCTCATGTCACGGAGATGTTAGCCCACACATGAACCTACCAAAGAATGACTGACATTATTAACTTCAGCCTATTCTATGCATTCAATGGTGTATCACGTAATAGCGCATGTCACTAATGAACCACAACAACTGTATTCCATTGTAGAGTATCATATAGGTGGCCAGTGAAGTCATGTTAGAGTGTTATGTAAGGAGAGACGGAAGAAGGACTTTGACTTCCATTGATCTCCACTGACCACATGTTGTAAACCATCCCAGCATACTGGACTTCCTGGGCACTAAAGAGAACACCATCTCCTGGATGTTCTGAAGGAATGGGATGTCATTACATTTGTGTTATATTGTATAACACTGTCATGTCAAGTCATATTACATTACCTATAATATTAAGGTAATAGGTACCTTGTGAAAACTGGCTCTAGGATTCCAACCTTTTTCCATCAAAGCTCCCTATTTTACATTTGATACATTTTGTGTTAAAGTTAGCTGGCTTGCTGATTATGATTAACGGACAGTAATGTTCAGAAATCTACAGTAATGAGCAAAAGTCTCAGGCGCCTGAAAGTCAAACTGAAGCCATCTATTTGGGTAGTTAAAAGTTGGAGGAATAAATAAATAATTATATAATAATATATATGTACACAGATGAGCCAAAACATTATGATCACTGACAGGTGAAGCGATTAACTTTGATCATCTCCTAACAAGGGCACATGTCAAGGTCTGGGTCGATTAGATGGTAAGTGAACAATCAGTTCTTGTAGTCAGTGTAGGATGCAGGAGAAATGGGCAGGAGTAAAGACCTGAGTGACTTAGACAAGGGTGAAATTGTTATGGCCAGACGACTGGGCCAGAGTATCTCTGAAACGACAAGGCTTGTGGGGTGCTCCCAGTCAGCAGTGGGGAGTAACTACCGACAGTGGTCTGAGGAGGGGTAAACTGGCGACAGGGCATTGGGCGCCCAAGGCTCATTGATGTGCGAGGACAACAAAGGCTATCCCGTGTGGACCGAACCGACAGAAGGTCTAAAGTCACAGAAAATGTTAATGATGGTTACGGGAGGAATGTGTCACAACACACAGTGCATTGCACCCTGCTGTGTATGGGGCTGTATAGCTGCAGACCATTCAGAGTTCCCATGATGACCCCTGTCCACTGTCGAATGCGCCTACAATGGGCACAAGAGCGTCAGAACTGGACCTTGGAGCAGTGTAAGAAGGTCGCCTGGTCCGATGAGTCCCGTTTTCTTTTACAGCATTGTACAGCTCACATTCAGTTGTATAACTTGCGGTGTAACCTACAAGATTATCCTAGGTTTACTAAAAATCCTGTTCAGTTGGATTCTAATCATGCTAGTACATTGTTTAGTTCATTTTGTCAATAGTCACTAAGATTGCAATGAGTTATCAATGCAGAAAAAGCTAGATCATGCATAGCCCAGAGTACAGATCATTACTCAAACATTGTTTTTTAAATATTTTATTGTTACTGTCTATACTGTCTTCAAATATAGAACTGTGTGTGTGTGTGCGTGTGTGTGTGTGTGTGTGTGTGTGTGTGTGTCTCTAGTGTGTGTGACAGTCTCTAGTGAATTCTACTGTATTATGTTTAAATATAGACAACTTGAGCACAGCCATGAAAAAACATCCTCCCCCATTCAGAACTCAAAGCCACAAACACAATATTTTTGAGGTTTATGTGTGTGTGTGTGTGTGTGTGTGTGTGTGTGTGTGTGTGTGATTAAGTATGTCTGTGTTTGTGTTCATAAAAGACACATTCCATCCCTGAAACAGTATCTATTAAAGATCATACTACACCAAATAATTTCAAGCTTATCCAACTGTTCCTGCTGACTAAATTGGTTTAAAGTGGGTCACATACAGTGGTTTTCGGCATGGGTCACATACACTGGTTTTCTGCGTGGGTCACATACAGTGGTTTTCTGCGTGGGTCACATACAGTGGTTTTCTGCGTGGGTCACATACAGTGGTTTTCAGCATGGGTCACATACAGTGGTTTTCTGCGTGGGTCACATACAGTGGTTTTCTGCGTGGGTCACATACAGTGGTTTTCTGCGTGGGTCACATACAGTGGTTTTCGGCGTGGGTCACATACAGTGGTTTTCGGCGTGGGTCACATACAGTGGTTTTCGGCGTGGGTCACATACAGTGATTAATTTCAATATCAAACCATTTCTCTCACCAGAATATGGATACACATCTGTACACACAATGAGAATCGTCCACTCTCCATTCCATTCATTGGACCATTAAAATTCTACAGAAAGATCTGTCTGTACCTCAGTCTGTCTATCTGTCTGTGTGCACACATCCTGTAGCCTAGTGGTTTGAACATCTAACCTGTGACCGAAAAGTTTGGTACATCAAAGCTGCAAGGTAAAAAATATCTCAGTCCCTGAGCAAGACAGTTCACTGCAATTGTTTAAGACAAAAATGGTGTACAGAGGCCAATCTAATCAGAATGTTCCAGGCTGAGATTCTGGCTGTTGTTCCATGCGGCTCAATAGTACTCCTGAATGTGTGTGTGTGTGTGTCTGTGTGTGTGTGTGTCTGTGTGTGTGTGTGTGTATGTGGGTGCGCATATATGTTGGGTGTAAGAGACAAAATCTCTTACACCCAACAGACAAAAATCTGAAATTGTGTTTCAATGGATTTTGCTGTTCTAAATACAGTATAAGTTATTGATAATTCTCTTATGTTATTACAGGGACTCTTTAAAATCCTTATTTGTCAGGACAATGTTATTGTTGGATTTTTGGGGCTTCAAAATTTGATTTAAAAAGCTTTATGGAAGGATCTACAATTTCAATTTAAAAAAAAAAAATGATAATCATCAATATGAAGTGAATTGTATCTTATGAAGAATGTCCCAATAGCACCCTGCAAATCTCATCAGATTGTTCAAAATACAGCTCTGGAAAAAATTAAGAGACCACTGCAAAATTATCAGTTTCTCTGGTTTTACTATTCATAGGTATGTGTTTGAGTAAAATGAACAGTTTTGTTTTATTCTATAAACTACTGACCACATTACTTCCAAATTCCAAATAAAAATATTGTCATTTAGAGGATTTATTTGTAGAAAATAACAACTGGTCAAAATAACCAAAAAAAGATGCATTGTTTTCAGACCTCAAATAATGCAAAGAAAAAAAAATCATATTCATTTTTCAACAATAAAATACTAATATTTTAACTTAGGAAGAGTTCAGAAATCAATAATTGGTGGAATAACCCTGATTTTTAATCACAGCTTTCATGAGTCTTGGCATGCTCTCTACCAGTCTGTCACATTGCTGTTGGGTGACTTTATGCCACTCCTGGCACAAAAATTCAAGTAGCTCGGCTTGTTTGATGGCTTGTGACCATCCATCTTCCTCTTGATCAAATTCCAGAGGTTTTCAATCGAGTTCAGGTCTGGAGATTGGGCTGCCCATGACAGGGTCTTGATCTGGTGGTCCTCCATCCACACTTTGATTGACCTGGCTGTGCGGCATGGAGCTTTGTCCCTGCTGTAAAAGTAGAGTTGGGGAACATTGTAAGAGCAGAAGGAAGCAGGTGTTCTTCCAGAATAACCTTGTACTTGGCTTGATTCATGCGTCCTTCACAAAGACAAATCTGCCTGATTCCAGCCTTGCTGAAGCATCTCCAGATCATCACCGATCCTCCACCAAATTGACAGTGGGTGCAAGACACTGTGGCTTTTAGGCCTCTCCATGTCAGGTTGCCTCTCCAGGCAACCTGACGCTCACTATATCCCTCTGCTAGTAAAGCCAGAATTGAACCCTTCTTTTCCTTACTCAAAGCCTTTCTTTTCAACTCTTTTGACATGCTGAATAGTTATTTTTTTTATTCAATTTACCTTTAAGTTACTACTTGCACTGTTTTTGCCATCCAGCTGGTACTATTGCAAGAGGATACTGATGACCACAGCTGTGGTTTTTATACTTTTCCTTGTTAAATTATTAACAGTTTGGAAGTGGATTGACGCGGTGAGTATAGAAGAACAGATGACCAGATGGCCACAGCACATGAAAGAATGTTTTCAGATGACCAGTTGCTGAGGGTCACAGCACAGGAAAGAATGTTTTCAGATGACCAGTTGCTGAGGGCCACAGCACAGGAAAGAATGTTTTCAGATGACCAGTTGCTGAGGGCCACAGCACAGGAAAGAATGTTTTCAGATGACCAGTTGCTGAGGGCCACAGCACAGGAAAGAATGTTTTCAGATGACCGGTTGCTGAGGGCCACAGCACAGGATTTTTTGGCTGACATGTACTAACCTTTGCTGCCAGAAGAGAATGTTTGGAACAGTGAGTCGGCATTGGTCTTGCATGCTTCAATACCCTGGAGTCACGCAGGACCTTGATGGAGGGCAGGTTGCAGCTGATGACCGCTGTGGACTGCATGTGTTGTAGTTGACCTCAGCAATGGGAAGATAAACACCCAAACCACACGGTGAATGACGAGGTGAGAATGGACCCCAGGGTTGATGTGTAAAGCTGGATCAGGATTAACTGTGATGTGTTTTGTGTATTCCACTGCATCCCCTAACCTTCTTGGTGACCTCTGTCATGCTGTCATCTCACCTGACATTATGGGATATGATGGTTCCTAGGAATATTAATGATTCAGCCCAACTAAAAGCTGAGACCCCAATCCCCACCAGAAGAGGTGAGCTAATCCTTTGGGGCCTACATTTTCACCCCAGGATTCACTTCACGGGCTGTGAAAACGCTTCCAGTCTGTGTCATGGCCTCTGTGGTCTGTGTTAGGTTCCAGGTTATCTTGACTGCGCCTGCCCACAAGCCGCTCAACCTCTCCATTGTATGTAGACTCATCATCATCATTCATGACACTGACCAGAGTGGAATCATCTGCCTTTTTGTAGACGATACAGTCAAGAGCACGTGTCGTTGTGGTGCTCTAGTTCCAAGAGATCAAGAGTGAAACATATTCCTACCTTTTTTCATTTGTTGGACCTGTTGGTCAGGAACTTAGTGATCCGCTGACAGGTGGTGCTGCACACGTTCAACTGAGAGACTTTGTCTTGTATTACATCTGGGATAATGGTTTTCAACACAGAGCTAAAGTCCACAAACTGTATCATTGCACAAATTTTTGGTTCTTTCTTAATTCTACTTTAACCCACATAATGCAATTCATCCAGGATTCAACCAATCATTAGTTGGCCTTTTGTTACAGTACGTCTTGTTTCCTGATTCTGGGCAGGCAGGCTTTCTGATCCTGACCTTTGACCCCTCAGCACAATTGCCATCAGTAACAAAGCAAGCTTCGTGCTCACACTGGTATTGCTCTATAGAGAGGCTCAACAGGTCACACACAGGAGTTATTCAACATCTTCAGATATGACCATCTATTAGAAGCCACAGAGAGGTGTCCTCCGTTGACATTATATTTCTGTGGCTGTGAGGGCATTGCCATGCCAACGTAATGTCAATGGGCCTGAACCCAATCAGATACTGTTAGCTTAGTTAATGTCTGAGGAATGTTTACTATTATGCTAAAGCAATATGAGCTCTACAGATAAGATTTAGCACTTTATTTTCTCCAGCTCTTGTTTCGGGGCTAGGATAGGTGAACACTCTCTGCTCTCACAGACGTTGTGAGTAAATCTATGCCTCCTAGTTGTTTGGTTAACTCATGACCATGATACAGCTTCTAACTATCTGCTGTACAGAAGCCATCCGGCCTCAGATCATCAGTCGAGAACCCAATAACCCTTAGATATTAAGGGTTGATTCAGGTATTCAGGTGTCAGGCAAGCTGGTTCATCTGGTGATATTAAATCACAGTTTACCACAAAACACTGATGGATGTTGATTCCCACAGGTGCATACACAGTGCTGAAATGACTCTACTGGCCTCCTTTCCTGAAATTTTACCCTCCTATTTCAGCCCTCCAAACTAAACTCATAAATTTCATTGCTTCGAAACTATTCCTTACAAAATCGAACACAACATTGAGTAGTGAAACCATAGCGTTAACGCAGGTTAACTAGCTTTACCCTCTGGCAATTTTCTAGTGTTTCCTGGTCGAGAAAGAAGAATGAGCATAACATGTCAACACTGTTACCCACAGGAAAGAAATATTTTGTCAATGTAATTATTTTTAAGGTTGTGTTTATTTGTCCCTTGCTTTTGCATATAACAAGCTTCTGTTCCCCTGCTATGGGGAATTTATAGCTGATTAAAAACTAAAATAAATGTATTTCCCATTATAAATATAATAATATAGCAACTAATGACCTTAAATAATTTGTACAGTACCACTATGAAAACATTGTTCCACCAGAAGAACATTTAATACCAATGTCGATAAAATCAATGAAACATTGTAGGTAATTGAGGAATTTCATCAAGATTCCATTATGCATAAAAATAATTGAAAAATAATTGACTGAGACTGAAACTTTTGGCAATTAATTTCTGTTGGTGAAGCTTTCATTCAGTTATCCCTCCCTGTTGCACCCAACAAGCTTCCACTCACCCTGTCCAAACAGGATTTATGGCTGATTTAAGATAAGATTATCAATCCAATTAACATTATTCTATTTTGTGGCATTTGGAATTTATAGTATCTCACAAAAGTGAGTACACCCCTCACATTTTTGTAAATATTTGATTATATCTTTTCATGTGACAACACTGAAGAAATGACACTTTGCTACAAAGTAAAGTAGTGAGTGTACAGCGTGTATAACAGTGTAAATTTGCTGTTCCCTCAAAATAACACAAGACACAGCCATTAATGTCTAAACCGCTGGCAACAAAAGTGAGTACACTCCTAAGTGAAAATGTCCAAACTGGGCCCAAAGTGTCAGTATTTTGTGTGGCCACCATTATTTTCCAGCACTGGGCATGGAGTTCACCAGAGCTTCACAGGTTCCTACTGGAGTCCTCTTTCACTCCTCCATGACGACATCACGGAGCTGGTGGATGTTAGAGACCTTGCGCTCCTCCACCTTCCGTTTGAGGATGCCCCACAGATGCTCAATAGGGTTTAGGTCTGGAGACATGCTTGGTCAGTCCATCACTTTTACCCTCAGCTTCTTTAGCAAGGCAGTGGAGGTGTGTTTGGGGTCATTATCATGTTGGAATACTGCCCTGTGGCTCAGTCTCCGAAGGAAGGGGATCATGCTCTGCTTCAGTATGTCACAGTACATGCTGGCATTCATGGTTCCCTCAATGAACTGTAGCTCCCCAGTGCCGGCAGCACTCATGCAGCCCCAGACCATGACACTCCTACCACCATGCTTGACTGTAGGCAAGACACACTTGTCTTTGTACTCCTCACCTGGTTGCCGCCACACACGCTTGACACCATCTGAACCAAATAAGTTTATCGTGGTCTCATCAGACCACAGGACATGGTTCCAGTAATCCATGTCCTTAGTCTGCTTGTCTTCAGCAAACTGTTTGCGGACTTTCTTGTGCATCATCTTTCGAAGAGGCTTCCTTCTGGGATGACAGCCATACAGACCAATTTGATGCAGTGTGCGGCGTATGGTCTGAGCACTGACAGGCTGACCCCACCACCCCTTCACCCCTCACCCCCTCCGCTGACCCCCCACCCCTCTGCAGCAATGCTGGCAGCACTCATACGTCTATTTCCCAAAGACAACCTCTGGATATGACGCTGAGCACGTGCACTCAACTTTGGTCAACCATGGCGAGGCCTGTTCTGAGTGGAACCTGTCCTGTTAAACCGCTGTATGGTCTTGGCCACCGTGCTGAAGCTCAGTTTCAGGGTCTTGGCAATCTTCTTATAGCCTAGGCCATCTTTATGTAGAGAAAAAAATCTTTTTTTCAGATCCTCAGAGAGTTCTTTGCCATGAGGTGCCATGTTGTACTTCCAGTGACCAGTATAAGGGAGTGTGAGAGCGATAACACCAAATTTAACACACCTGCTCCCCATTCACACCTTAGACCTTGTAACACTAATGAGTCACATGACACCGGGGAGTCATGTGAAAATTCAAATGGCTAATTGGGCCCAATTAGCTCTGATTAACCGATCTCAGGGCCAGGTAGTTCAAAACCTTCGCCTTGGTAAATATTGTTGAGATCTTTTATACTGGCTCTTCAGGTGATAAGTGGTTGAGTTGTGTATTTGTATATGTAGTTATTTCTAGAAACAGAACACAACGACCACATAATCACTCATAGAACAACATAACACATTTCACATGTCATTATCCCTATTATCATTAGTTCATACCAGCCAACTGTCACTAGTTGAAACAGTTCTCTGCTACCATACGCTATCTCATAAACACACACGCACACACGCACACACACACACACACACACACACACACACACACACACACACACACGGAAGGGGCAAGGAGGCATATTGCATTAGCTGGTTAAAGTGAGACTCATGTCCACACTGCAGGGCTGGCTTATGAAGGCTTGTGCAATGCTAAGCTGTGATTGGCCGTTGCTATAACAATAAGGGTGGGGAGAAATGGGTAGTGGGCGGGGAGAGCGGCTGAATATAAAACCCCCTCTGTACAGCTCTCTCTCCTCCTCCAGGGTTTTACTCTTCTATTTTGTGTTTTTTTTCCAGTCAGCAGAGCGAATGACTGCAATCACACTGACGGAGTGAGTTGTGTGCAGAAACGCGAAAGCAGGAGCAGTTGTTTCTCTCTAATAGTCTGTATCTCTATATGTCTGTCTCTGTTCCATCTGCATCTTGCCTGTGTTTTGCTTGCTTCTATCAGAGTAATTCTCCTTCAGCTCTGGATTATCTGTCATTCTAAGAGATCCACCTTCACGGGCACACACACATCCAGGAAGTCTCTGGACACCTAAGGAGAAGGACAGAGGCTTCTGTTTCCCTTTGTGGAAGACCTCTTGACTCCTGTAAGTACACTTTCATTTTCTGTTTGTCTCCCTGTCACTTATCTTTCTGTAAGGGTTTCTGTCACCTTTTGTTCTATTAATCCCCCTCTCTCCATCAACCCATCCTTAAAAGCTTCTTGTCTCTGTGTGTGTTTGTACTTCATTTAATACTGGTCACTCAGTGTTTGGCTCCAATCAGCAGGCTATTGTCATAAATGTTGTGTTATGTTGCTATGATTGGCTGCACTGTGCTCAAGTCACTGTGAAATCAGAGGTACTCAGTCTTCAGTGGCTGTGTGTGTGTGTGTGTCACCTGCAATGACCCCAATTATGAGCAGACAGCGATGCTGTGTTGTGTCGTGTCATGGCGTATTGTATTGCGTGGGTTATATGATTCTATTTACATAACTCAAGTGTGTTTGTCGGCTCTCTGATTCATCTGACACCCCCCCCCAACACCTTTTAATCATGTTAATATGCATGAGCCGTGGGGTACAGAAACAATAGGCCTGGATTCATCCAAAACACCACAGAAATACACACACAGAGCCTGGATCTGACTCTCAGTCAAACTTCTCACCTCTCCCACTACAAGATGTCTGGGCTGGAAAGCTGTTTCCTTGGTGTGAGGAAAGGATAGAGCTGGGGAGAGAGGGGATAGAGGGAGAGAGAGTTGATAGAGGGAGAGAGAGCGGAAAGAGGGGGAGAGAGGGGATAGAGGGGGAGAGAGGGGATAGAGCGGGGGAGAGAGGGGATAGAGCTGGCGAGAGAGAGAATTGAGTGGGAGAGAAAGTATAGAGTGGGAGAAAGAAGACAGAGCTGGGAAGAGAGTGGAGAGACCGGGAGAGAGAGAGGAGAGAGTTGGGAGAGAGGGGATAGAGGGGGAGAGAGAGAGGAGAGAGTTGGGAGAGAGGGGATAGAGGGGGAGAGGGGATAGAGCGGGAGAGAGAGGATGGAGCAGGAGAGAGAGAGGAGAGAGCTGATGTCTTAGCCAACGTCGGTACAGACAATAAAAGCCAATACACTACAAATGTGATCAGTCACAATTTCGATCCCAGTGAACTCTGTGAACCATGTAAGCCATTCTCTCACTTTCTTAGAGGAGGAAGGGGCAGTAAATACCATCACATTATATAGGTGAAACAAAAACATTTCTACAGAAACAGTCAGCATATATAAGCTTTTATTAAAGACAGAAAACAACCCACTGTCATCTGGCCCCTTACCTCTTCCATGTTTACAGATCTGAGGCAATATCTAATAATAGACAGAAACATATTGATGGATCATAGATAGATGATAGATTGATAGATAGGTAGATGGATATAAATAGATAAATACATAGATAGATGATAGATATAGATAGTGGCCTCGCCCTGCTGTGGTCCCCTATCACCCCACCTCCCAACTCACTGGTGCGAAGCATCATGTTCCTCTGGGGTACAGGAGAGGCAGCAGATCAGATGTGCTACTAATAGCAATAGGCAAGTAATTCACATAGTCTGCAGACATGAACAAAAATATGAACACGTTAAGTGCCGGTCCCATATTTCATGAGCTGCAATTAAAAATCTCAGTCATTTAATTTTTATATTTCTACAGTATATGCTCAAAGACTATATTTCTTTCATGTGAATTCCATAGATAAGGACCTAATGAATTCATTTAAATGGACTGATTTCCAAATTTGAACTGTAACTCTCAGTAAAATCAGTAAAATCAAATTGTAACATGTTGCGTTTTTTGTTTGTTTGTTTAATAGATATCTTATTTGGCTGAGGAGTTATTACTCTAAATCCAGACACCTAGTCGTTGAAGGTCAGAGTTTCTAGTCTTCTACCTTCATAGCCTTGTTCAGCGACTTCGAATGACAGGCATAAAGACAATTATCTAAAGCAACAAAGTGACGACAATGATTTTTGACTGGTGGCTCACTTGGATTATCACACTCTTTGAAAATATACATTTGTTTCATTTAGTCATCTCTTTGTCTTGTTCAAGTGTTGAGACCTCTGCTTGCTGGTCAGGTACACTCTATATAATCTGTCTGGCTGTTCTGAGACTGTCTGATGATGTGATTCTAGATAAATGCTGGCTTGGTTCTCCAGAGACGCTAGACTAGCACTAGCTATTTAGGAGCTCATTAAAGACAGAGTGAAGAGTTAGAATGTGTGTATATATGCATATGTTTGTATGTGATTCTGTCACGTAATTTTAATCAACTTGGTGAAGACTATAGGGCAAAGTCACAGTATCAATATTCATCCATCAAGGTGCTCACTCAATCAACATAAAACCTTTCTGTTTGAGACCATCTTCAGGGTGTGTGTAAGCTCTAACAGCATTACAGAGGGAGACAGAGAAACAGAACACACCTATGGATAACAATTTATTTTGAGAGTCTCAAAAGTGTGTCTACAGTCTCTGCAGAATATCCACTGGAAATCAGTAACATTTTAACTATCTACTAAACCTAACCTTACCATAACCTTCATTCTAATCCTAATCTTAACCCCTACCCTAAACTTTGTTCTAAACCTAATCCTAACCTTAGCAACCAGTTGCTTAATAGGCGGTTGCTCAATAGGGAGTTTATTGAACCTTTGTTGATAGTATTACTAAATAAAATAAAGTGTAAACCACATGATTAAACATTATAGAGACAACAGCCTTTACCAGGACCATGGGCATATCACGCAGAACATTGCCATTACAGTAAGTTACTTTACTATAATGTCTGGTGGACCAGACAAGAGTTATAGACACTCTGGTGGACAAAGAGAAGACAACTGTTCTCGAGGGAATGCTTTTGTTTTTGGCTAAGGAGACTTTGAGACTTTTGAGTAGTTTGGCAGAAATGTTTATTTCTCACTTGTTCCTTGGTAAACACTGTCTCACAGAGGTGATAAGATAAATTCTCCCAGGCGTCATGTGGAAGGGGTCAGCTTGTTTCTGCCAGCTCAGTCTTAGTCATATTTGCCCTGTAGTGACAGTCACTCTGCAACCATCACTTGAGTAGTGATGATGTTCTAGTGTCTGGGGGAAGGATGTGTGGGTGAACTGGCCAAAAATGATCAGCAACTTTCTTCAACCTTCATTATAAAATAAAGGCACCAAAGTGCACGTGAACACCTACAAACAACCACACACACACACACACACACACACACCCACACACACACACAGACACACACACACACATACACACACACACACAGTATGTAGGTACTGATTGTGAGAAAGCTGGGGGACAGACAGTAATGGACATTTTGAAAGTACTCTGAAATCATGACCAGATGAAGCCACCATTGGGGCCAACAGTTTACAGCTTAGCTGTCCAGGACTTCAGTTCAGCCAATACGCTAGATACGCCAATTTAACAACTTAATGAATTTAAATAATCTTACCATCATTAAGATAACAATGTTCCATCAGTACGAGTAATAAAACCTCTGGAACATCTGGATCATTAATGATACGTTTTAGCTAATTGAGATTTTCTTTAAATGTATGACACAAATGCAGAACTTTAAGGCCATTAATAATTTCAAAACAGTTATCTAAAGTGATATGATTATGATTTTGCCTACATTGTAATTCTGGTCATTTAAATTGAGCAACACCAAATATAATTACTTAGACACATTAAAGTTATCAGTAGATAATCTTTAAACCTGCAAACCCATTTTGAAATTGTCGTTTCTCAGTGAGCCCACCATGTAAAAAGGATGTAATCAACAAATAATGTTGATTACCTCCAATACGTATTGATACAAATACTTCCTGGGCAAGCAAGCGGTATGACGTGAAGCAACATAGCTTTGGTGATGTGTATCCGAGGTCTTCATACTTGACTCTCTCACAATTGCTGTGAGTTGTAGGGACAAGACGAGGCAAGACATGGCCATTATCACACATTGGACCTGTGTGAATTCTGCATGGCTTGTGGACAATGTAAAGGGAAACAAAAGAGACTTTCTGTATGTGTTGCTAAAGTTTTATCTTCCAATGACGGGTTTGTATAGTGTTCAAAAAATAATTCCACATTCGTAGGAAGAAAACAGAAACTGCTCTGTTTGGAAGGGAGGTTCTATGAACCATGATTACTTTTAGATGTTATATCGGAGTTTCTGTTGTGAAACCATTTTTAAATAATTTTATCTATTGACAGTTATTTTTTTTCCTTGAACCCCTAATAAAGTCTCCCCGCAAAAATAATAATTTTGGGAATTATTATAATAAATCCAGTTCTATAAACCAAGAACAGCTTTGTTTACTGTTTCCACATGTAACAGAAAGGAGCGGTGTTACTTAAAAAATGAAAGCAACAGTATGGATGGCAGCAGACCAAATGAGTCAAAATGAGGAAAGACTAAACTAGTCCTCATGTCAACCACAACAAACAAACACAAATACAATGTACTGTAAGAAAACACACTGTTTCAAGTATTCACATTGAAACAATACTTAATACTAACTCCTTTCAGAAGTTTAAGGGCTGGAAACTTTCCAGGAGATCAGTATTCAGGCCATCCACCATGAACTTTAACTTCCTCCTGTAAAACATTTATATCTGAGCACACTATAATCATCTCTGTGGTGATTTAAGTGATTTTATGTTTTAATTTTTAAAAATGGGGTTAAAGTAGTGTTGTATCACTAAACAGGCTCAGGAGCCAGAGGAAACCACTTCCTTAGTGTTCCCTACATTGCCATGGCTGTAAAATCCGGGAGATTAGAAAAAAGTTTTTTTCAAATCCACTATATTATGCCACATTTCTCAGACTTATAAATTGTTCCTGCAATTGGTCACCTGTGAGCGTAACGTAGTCCACTTTCTTCACAACATTTCAGGGTCTGTCCTCTGAATGATATCCACAGGCATGTACTTCTGTAACTCCTTCATTTTGGTTTGTTCCTTCAAAAATGTGCACTGCCTCTACATGTCCGCTACTGACGGCCCTGCTCCTCATTACATTGTCCTCACCAAAACACTTATAACGTGACCACACGTTACATTTGTGACACAGACTTTTGCTCATGCATCCCTCAGCATATCGCAGATGTCCCGGATTTACATATAGTATCTGTCAAAAAAGTTTGGACACACTCATAAGTAGATGTCCAAACGTTTGACTGCTGTTGTAGGTTGGAAGGAACTCTTCAAAAATCTGAGAAATAGTAAGGCATTCTTCTTTCTTTTCATTCACAATGCAGTTTAAGTGATGTGCATCAACTCCAGATTTAAACTTCTAATGTTAAATCCTCAAGAAGGTGTTCACTTTCCAAGAAGGTGTTCACTTTCCAAGAAGGTGTTCACTTTCGTGTGCAGTTGAATTGTGGCACCTGCTGTGCTGAGGATAGGCTTCACTCAGTTGCAAAATGTTCTCGAAAGTTGGAGATTCTATGATTCTTTATTCTAGATGCTGAATTATTTCTGCATAGCATATTTCATAGCATATCTGCACATTCCAAAATCTTGTATCCTGCTGAACACACCACAGTTCTACACATCTGTCTGAATGATCTGTGCAGTACTTTAGGACTGCTATCAGTAAAATCTGAAACCTACACAAAGAATGAGATAGAAGGAATGAGATAGAAGTTATTTGGAATGTTCTAGATGTAACATTAGCACAGCCTGAGAAGCCTCTGTAAGGACTGTGGTCTGGGGTAATCGTCTTTGGTTTTGTTGGTAAATGCTGAAGCTCTCAAGGGGGAGACTGAAGTTCAGTTCCCACCTAGGCTACAAGGTTTATGCTTAACTGCAGAGCAGGTTTCTCCACTGTATGTGGCTGTTGAAATTATGGACTTGACAGAAATTACATTTCAATTGTCTTTAACAGTTATGTTAGCCCTGCTTATTTAAACCCTTCATGTTCCCTTTGGAACTTCAGCAGGTTTCTTACTAAACATCTGTGGTTTGGCGCATGCTTCTGCTGAACACTTCGAATACATTTGCTTTGAATATTTAAATATGTAAAAATATAAAAGTATCAAATGTTGCACTGTCACTGTAACTGTAATTCATTCTAAATAAATGTGACCTGCCTCCTTTGCAACTTTTGAACCATTTGAGCTAATCAAAAGGTAACCGTTGGATAACACCATCTGGGACCTTGGTAACACTTTAGTTTGTGAGTCCCAAAAGATTGCCTGTAGATGCTGTACAAATTGTCTACTGACATTCTGTAACATTTTAACTATCAACTAACCCTAACTCTTATCTGTATCCCAACCTTAATCTTTAATCTATCCCTATCCTCAACCCTTACCCTAAACCTAACCTATTCTAAACCTAACCCAAACCTTAACATTAGCAAACAGTAGTTTATCAACCGATAGTTTGTTGAAAGTTTGTTGATAGCATTACTAGTTATAGAACATCTACATATGGAAATTGGGACTCTCAAAATAGAGTGTAACTGGGACCTTTTTGTACGCTGAGAGATCAGTGTGTAGCTTCCCCCAGTAATTGGTAACACTTTATTCTGAGAGTCCCAAAAGTGTTTCTATAGACACCCTACAGTTTGTCTAATGACTATCAGTAACATTTTAACTAACTATCTACACTCTGTTCCCTGTGGCCCCCAGGAGGTGGGCCACAGGGTATATAAGGAGGGGTCATTCTATGAATTAAGCCTTGAAGAAACTGAGCTTTACTTATTGTGTGTATGTGTGTTTTTTCCCCCAGTAGATAATAACATGTTTTAAAAGAGAAAACATCAGCTGTGGCATTTGTTATTATCGTCATAGCACTCATGATAACATCCTTTACACTGTTCTAGATGTTTCTTCTGTGTGTGGTGGGACAAATTTATTGATGTTTGTTGATTCTAGTTCATTATCAACAGCACTGTAATACTTTTAACTGTCAAAGCCAATAAAGCACATTTTCATTTACAATAGACACAGAGAAGTAATGGCAGCATTGAGAGATGTACGGTTTCTGTGTTCCCTTGTTACTGCATCCCGGTGTGTAATTCAGGTTAGTGTGTTAGTGTGTGGGTCATTCCATTTCCTGTTATGCCACTTACAATCTAAGATTGCGCAGAAATAATTTCCTTTCTGATTGGCCAAGAAAATAATCTTACTCAAAAACTTGGATGAATTCCACCTTTTTGTATGTTTTCAGTAACTATAATTCTAATCCAGTACTCTTAATTGTAGCAGCAAATAATAAAATCAGATGCAAATTCACAGTAAAACTAATTGTCATAATATGTCACTTGAAACTGTCTTTGCACCAGTGAGGCCTTTGGTGAGTGCAAGGAACAAAGCAATAAAAGCAATAGCACTGGTTCCTTTTTTGATGTTGTTGATGACCAGAATGATAATGAGTGTAAGTGCTCATATTTCCTAGCCTTTTATACAATGACGACCAGACTGATGACGTCCAGACTGACGACCAGACTGA
>JACXGI010011924.1:6351-23995 GCA_016801175.1 Esox masquinongy | reverse complement strand
AATTTTCTGAGATACTGAATTTGGGGTTTTCATTAGTTGTCAGTTATAATCATCAAAATTAAAAGAAATAAACACTTGAAATATATCAGTCTGTGTGGAATGAATGTATACATTATACAAGTTTCACTTTTTGAATGGAATTACTGAAATAAATCAACTTTTTGATGATATTCTAATTTTATGACCAGCACCTGTACAATATGAATCTGTTTATTTTCCCTTGCCATTCATGATTAGAATATTTACACATTGTTTCAACACTGCAAAATGGAAATAATTTAATATTTTCTATTTCTTTATCTTTTTGAAACATTTGTGTGTGCAATGTTTACTTCACATGTTTTGATTGGTTATTCAACCTTTTATAATTATTATTTACATGTGCACACAGTCCATTCATGGGTGAAGTTATAGGAAGTTACTAACTTCAAAATGGATGGAATTCAATTAAGCCCCTTTGAATATGACATTGAGAGAGAGGGCAGCTTAAACAGGCTACATTTTTGTAGCCTAGGCACAAGAGAGAGAGAGACGGATTAGAGAAAAATCTGTCAATCTTTGGACAAATACTCCGAAGAACACATATATTTAATTCTTTTTGAGATGTGACAAAGATTTTGACATAGACGAAACCAATTACGAAATTGACGATCTTATTTTGCAAATGACTTGTGAACATAAAATCTGAAAAAGTCAAGAAAAACCAGACAGAATGTAACCAAGATGTGGTACTGATTCAGTATTAAAAACTTGTTTTTTAAATTTCAGTGCCGCACATGCTGTAA
Source organism: Esox masquinongy (assembly GCA_016801175.1). Taxonomy (NCBI): domain Eukaryota; kingdom Metazoa; phylum Chordata; class Actinopteri; order Esociformes; family Esocidae; genus Esox; species Esox masquinongy. Next base: position 23,210 of record JACXGI010011924.1, on the reverse strand, counting down.
CCTCTGAAGAGAACATATGAATAAGATAACACATGACAGAAAGAGGCTTTGAAAAGAAGGATTGCAATTGAAAGAAGTCCCCTGCTGAAGTGAAATGCTGTTCCAAAAAGAAGTGAAAGAACTACATCAAATTCATAAACAAAGATAATATATTACATATAAAATAAAATGCAAAAGCAAAGTGTGCATAAACTTTGACAAAGGCACTTACTTGAGACAGGACTGCAGATGAGGAGGTCGCGTGAAGCTTAGGTCTGGAGCAGGAGGGAGGTTATGGATGGGGAAGAGACCCCCGATCACCACTTCACCTTCCTGGAAGAGATCGTAGTCATCCAGCCTGACTGAACGGTCCCGCCGAGAACACACGGCTGCCTGAACCACCCCTGCATCCCTAAGGAGACAGGCCAGTACCAAGGGGACAGTTGCTCTCTGCCAGGTGAGCCAGGGCGACATTGGCACAGGTGAGCTCCTCTGGACAAGACAAACATTCAGGTAGTGACAAAACCAGATTGAAACATCAGCCAGTGCAGTTTCATAATACCGGTCAAAATATGCAATGCTGTAACCCGGTTTTAATACCCAACATACAGAGATTGCAGGCGAGTCACAGAAATGCCAAGGTTGTTAACAGAAAATGTCCCGGTCTTCACATGCAGTTTGGCGTGGGAAAGATATAGGACTTCCGTCCTGTCGAGATGAATGAAACAACTTATCGGCCCCAAGTTTCTCCGTCCCTGCGTGGACCAACTTAACCAGTTAAATCAGGCTACCAGCCTGTGTCCCAGATTTGGCTGACAAAGCGACAGCAGCTTGCCCTGATCTGGCCTTGTGCAGAGTAGGGATGGGTATTTATAATGGTTCATAGAGAACAGTAAACAGGATGACACTCTGAGACCCCAAATCGCAGCCCTCCCGAGTGTCAGTGTTAGAGATAATGGCTCGGCCCGAAACAATTAGCGTGTGGAGGAAATAGGGAGCCAAACAAATAGGACTGTTGGAGACATCTCCAAAACAATATGTTTTTGTTTTGTACAGAATAACCGTGGAGGGGTGAGAAGGGATTGGCAATAGGAGCGCATCAACTCGGATTATAGGGATAGTGAGAATGTAACTTCAAACAACAGTTGGCGGGATTTGCATGGCCACAGGTGTGCCATCGCTCGTTAGTATTACTGCTAATTTCACAAGCAATTTACTGCCCATTATCCACACAAACCAGTGGCGAAAACAACACAGGGAGCTGTGTGTGTGTTTGTGCCATGGTAAGGGCAGCTGTAAACCTCAGAGGCTGTCACATAGTTAAACCTAGAAAAGAATGAAAGTGTAGGATGGAGAGATATAGGTAAAATAAAGGATGTTGAAGACAAAAACAACAGTAACAAGGACCAAGATAGAAACTAGGACATAAAAAAAGACAGACCTACTGTGTTCAAGTCAAATGTTATAGAATTTTATTGCATCGGTAGGAAAACGCTCACAGTCATCTTCTGAGCCATCATACAAAGTAAAGTGGATGGTTTTAACGCTGAAAAGAAGAATAAAAAACAACCACAGCTTTGTTCAGCTCAAAACTATCCAGGTGCCATTAGTGTTATTGTAATCGTTCCTCAAAAAAAATGTAATAACCAACTGAGACATTAAATACCTTTTTTTGCAATCTGTATCAAAGTAATTATAAAAAAATAAGAACATTTAAACTCCAAAAGTTTAAATAATGTGAGTGTTTAAAATTTTAGAAAGCTAGAGAGCAAGCAAGTCCGAGCAAGCAAGTCTATGTATTGTATTGCACCCAATCCAACTATTACTTGTTGTGTGCAAAGATAGTAGCGCACTTTAACGTCTACAGATCGGTGCATAGTCATGCTTGACATGTCCAACGTTTAACATGCAGAAAACAGCTTCTCAACTGAAATAAATGGACAGTATAATTGAAAAACAAATGTGCAGAACAATATGTACAGTACAAACAACAAAAACGTACAAAAAAACAATTAGGCCATACAAAGTTGATTTACTGTTTAACCAATGCTCCTCTTCACATAAAAAGTAAATACAAAATTAAAATTGTAAAAGTATCAAAAGCAACGTCCTCAAAAATATCAAGTGCAAGATTTCTCCTTCAGTTCCAAAACAAGTCCAAACAGTCAAGCAGTAAATCAAGTTAGTATGGCTTTATAGAAGAGGAGAAGGAAGACTGGAGTAAGATCTCTGATGAAACAGATCCCATCCCTTAAAAGTGGCCCTCTGATAATACTAATATTTAACATTAAGATACAAAGACAACACTTCCCTTCAGAGTAACACACATCTGTAAAGTTTCCACATTTTTTGCTTCATAGTAGATAGAGATAGTGTGAGACAGGAAGTAGAATTACAGGAGCAGACAGGAGAGAAAACAGGTACAATGAAAAAGGAAGTAGTGTTAGCCTGTTCTGAACTACGTTTACAGAACATCTCGGTCAGTACATGGACCTTTAATGGGGATCAGGGACCATATTTACATTACATTTGTGGAAAGACAGTCAGAACAAACCAGGAAGTGGACTTCATATCTGGAAGTATTACTGGACAGCCCAAAGGTGAAAATCATTATGTTCATAACGTGATTTGCTCTTTTCTGGAAGTACATTTTACATAACTGAAGGCTATAACCAGGAAGTGGGCTTAAAGTCTAAGCAGGAAGTAGACCTCAGGTTCTGACGGTGTACAGTAGTCTGTCGGCAGCAGAGAGTCGTCATGATAACAATCACCGTGGTGATCTCCGTATCCATACCTCAGTTTGGTACATGCCCCCTCAGGGAGCCCCCTGTCCTCCAGTTGGTCCAGGTAGCCTGCTATGTAAGAGCCTGTGGAGTGTCTGTTCGGTGGCGGGTTTTGGCCCGCTGCTGATTTATTACGCAGCACTACCCCTCCCATGCTGGAGGGGGCGCCAACGCCACGGGGCTTCAGAGCCTCCTGCTGCCTTTCACGGGCGCGGTTGTTGATGTGGCGCACACGGCTCTGGCTCCGGGAGGAGAGGCGGCGGGAAAGGAGGGGGGGAGAGTCCTCCTGGGGGTCGGAGACAAAGTTCGAAAGGGGACAGTGGACTGGTATAGAAGGACTGGTTTCGAGGGGTCTCTGTAGCTGATGGGATGGTTGGGGTTGCTGGGGTCTGTCTCGATATCTATCGTTCCCTTCTAAGGTGACCAGTTTGCGGAGCTGCTCGGTGAGGGGGTCCGCAGGCTGCGGCCTTTCGTACATGCCCCCTAGACCCCACACCCTCCTACGCTCCCTCATACAGGGGCTAATGAAGCTGCGGCTGATTATGTTGTATTTGCTCTGAAAGTTACAGGAGATGTCCTCCGATGTCAGGTCGCCCAGAGACTTGGACTTGCAGGGGCTGGGGGCTATGGAGGGTCTCGGATTAGGAAGCGGAGGTACAAGGGTGGGTTCTACAAGGCATAGCGATGGCGGGACAGATTGGGGCTGGTGACTTCGGTCGTGCATTTGGGGCTGGGTTTGTGACTGGGCGTAGTGAGAGGTGGAGGCAATCGATGTTGTGAAGCAGTTGTAGTCCACCTGGCTATAGGCTGCGTCGCAGTCTGAGCTGGGGGAGTACAGGCCTCTGTCTCTTGGAAGTGGATCAGACCGTAGACCAGACAGACACTCTGCGGAGGAGAACCCATTTTGGAAACATGCTGACATGTCCCCCTGATCCTGCCCTTCACCTGTCCCACCTCGGAAGCCCCTGCTCTGGGTGGAGCCATCGTAACTCTGTGCGTGGGTGTAGGCCCTGGGAAAGTCTCTTTTTTTCTCAGAGTACTCCAGATTGTTTTTGGTGGAGGGGTGGCTGTTGAGGTGGAACAGGTTGGGGTTGGGGGGCATTTTGTAAGGGGAGGACTGGTGTGAGGCATGCGGAACCAGGGAAGGACACTGTAGATGGATTTGAGTCCGGGGAGGGATGTGGTTCTGGGCGGACTGTCTTTGGAGAGCAGCATAGGATTTAGTTAGGCTGGTAGCGACCCAGGTGTGGTTGTATCTGGCGGAGGTCATGGGGTCCTCGTCGACATTGATCTCCACCTCCATGAGACTGCTTCCTTCCAAAGCCTGGCACAACAGGAAACGGTCAGACGGCGTGTTGTAGACTGTAGGGCTCCTGTAATCCCTCAACGCCCTCCATTCCCCTCCTGACCCTAGATCTGTACAATCATTTACCCTCCTGAAGTCTTCTCTTGTCTCCTCCGTCACACTCACACGTGAGGCCGCCAAGCTGCCGTTGGCCACTGGATCCAGACGAGAAGGTACCTTCGCTGGGGAAGCCTCCAGGCTCCCCATCGGGGTGCTCTCCTCGGAGTCGGCCTGGATGTTGCGGATGGTCTGCTCTCTCAGGTTGTACACAGAGACGGGAGACAAGACCTCCTCATCCAGGATGGTGTAGGCCTCCTCCAGCTCTGTGGTCTCAGGACTGGAGAAAAGAAGGGGGGCAGGGGCTTCTAAGAGGGATGTTTTTTGCCGGGTTGAAAGTAAATCCTGGTCCACGTGGTTAAGAGACTGTCTTGCCTCCTGAGAACTGATATGTCCGTTCATTACGTTGCGCGGGGAGGTGAGGGGATTTATGTCCTTATATAGATCTGAGGTGACCTTATAAGGTGTGCTAGAGTCATGGATACCAGGATGCGACAGACAGGACACGGCACTGAGAATGCGGAGGTCAGAGGTCGACGTGAGGTCTTTCTGGTCAGCGGTAAGGTCAAACCGGCCAATCAGAGCAGAGATAGAGTCACCGGTGGTGTCGTTGCTGAGGGATACAGCATCGATGAGTCGTGAGATGGTGCTGTCCTGTAGAGAGACGGGACTCTGCAGATTCGAGCAGTCATCGTTGTGTGGGGAGATGCTGGGCAAAGAAGAGGTGATAGCGGAAGAAGATGAGCAAGGTGCTGGGGTGTTTATTTTACTGAGTGATGTCACCTCTGGTACTTGTAAACAGTTGCTTTCACTCTCTGTCGAGCTGCTCATTGGATACATCGTCTTTTCGGTAGAGGAAATATCTTCGGCTTCAGTGGGCGGGACGCTTCTATCCTGTGGTTGGTCAACATCCCCACTTCCTCCCCCTCGGCCAGTGACCAGATAAGAGGCCTCATCAGTATGTTCAAGTTCCGTGGTCCTTTCCCGGGTGTTTTCACGGTTCGTGGAAGGGGTGGACACACTGGGCCTGTGGAAGGAGGATGATTCGATGAGGAGCTCCACAGAGTGGGACTTGGGCCGGTCAAAGAGGTTTCCTACAGAAACAAACAATTTAAAGCATCAGTAAACGTCCAAATGCTCCACAGCCGCAGAACGTGGAACATTGAGCCAACCAACAACGGTCCAACATGAGCCAATAGCAACAAACAGACGAATGGAATGTACCAAATACGATTGTGAGAGGAAGGGAAAATGAGGTTTGTGCGGGTAACAGAAGAAACATCAATTGTTTTGAAAGGGGGGACATCAACTCTGGAAGAGATGGTCAAATGGGATTCAGTTTGGCAAAAAAAAGGAACATTCCGATTATCAAATAGTACATCAGTGGATAATGATGTAATACTGGGATGTTTTTGGATGAGGCAACCTTAGAAGGGGGTTTGGATTACCTGCCGGGACATCCTAGTCAGTTCTCTACTACAGAGAAGCACGACAGATTGAAGAAGGAACAGAAAAGGCAAGTTAAGGTACTGAAGTAGAATAGACTGCCTGATTTTGTCAGTTTACATGAAACAGGGTTTTCCTATCTTTCGGGAAAAGGTTATAACATGGCAACTGTTCATTTTCACGAGACACACAGCAGTGCTGGTTTCATTGAGAGCGCAACACAATCAATGACAGCTTCAACTCCAAGCATTGTGTCACATTTAGCAACAAAAAAAGGAAACCAGACAAGACTTGTTGCTCTCCAAGTAAACATATGGTTACGTAATGTACTAATACATTGCCACCATGATTCTGTGACCTTCAAACAATCCAGGAAGCTGTTTGTTAGTTTGTGCATGTGGGGTGTCACATAGCCTAGCATTAAGAGCATCTGGCCAGTAACCATAAGGTTGCTGGATTGAATCCCACAGCCAGCAAAGTGATAAATACGTATGTCTGTCCCTTAGCAAGACAATTAACCCTTACTGATCCTTTAAATTGCTCCGGATAAGAGCATCTGCAAAATATCTACTACTACATAAATGGTTGTGTGTGTGTGTGTGTGTTGATTACATTTTTTTTATTATGTAACAAATTAGTTATATTATCGTGACTGATGATTTGAGGTATCCAGAGGAAGGCTACCCACCGACGAGTGTGTCTGCACCCAGGTCAGGCTGCTCCTTGTCGGGGGAGCAGAGGGAGAGCTGTCCCTGCAGAAGCCTTTCTAGAGGCATGGAGATGGCTCTGTGAGTGAGTGTGGGGCGGGCTGGAAGCCGCCTTTCCGCCCGTAAGACATCCCTGTCTCTGTCTCGGGACCCCTCCCCCCCAGAACAAGACGCAGCCCCTGTCACCGCACTGGCCCCCAAGCTGTCTTTGCGGTCCGATACTGAGGCCTTGCGATCCGATAACAATGTATTGCGATCCGACACCGAGGCCTTCCGATCCGACACTGAGGCCTTGCGATCCGATATGGAAGCGGAGGACTCAGAAAGCTTCATCTTGGTTTTCTTGCGTCCCTTGGCCGGGGCGCTGGCAGTGCGTCGGAGGAGGTGGTCACTGATGGAGCGTTTTCTCGGCGCTGGGCCAGAGTTGGTCTCTATGGATGATTTGGAGGAGCGGTTGAACAAGCCTCTGAAACCTCGCAACTGACGACTCTGTGGGATGGAGAGAGGGAGGGCAGAAGAAAACAGTTGGTAGTATTTTACATGTAAGAATTAAGGGGGAACATGGGACTTGTCATGCCATAGAACCACATCAACATTTTACAAGCACATTGCAAACATGCCTGAGACGCAATGTAGATTAAAGATACAGTTACACACTTCACTTTTCACAAAAAAAAACGGTTTCAGCAAATCAACACTTCCTTGTATACCATTAAAAAAAGCGCTGATGTGTTGTAGCCCCTCCCACAAAGCTTTGATTCTTCACATCCTCCCTCCTAGCCTCCTTCTCAAAACCTATTGGTGGAGATCAGAAGTACCTCACCTGTGACATTCTCGGACAAGTTTTGAGGAAGGTGGCAAGGACAGATGACCCAGGAAATCAAGACAATACTATTGACATTTTCCAATGGACGAAAGTGACCGCACTAATAACCGGGACACGCCCACTGATGGCACTATTCCCACCCCTGTAGCAACCAAATACTAGTTGCTACATATTGCTACAATAAATACTATTTTTACCACTGGTTGTGCTGTTAGTAATGCCACAAGCTCTACTTTAATTGACCAAGTGATTACCGATCAAAAATGCACTGAGAATCACACCACAAGAAAACACATCTACAATACACAAAATACAGCACACCACACGTCACATCTGAATATCAATATCACGCGTTACAATTCGCAAATGATCTGAAACCTTTTACACTCCAGCACACAAAGAAGAAACATTGGACAGTCGTGCAGATGCCATGCAGCACACAAAGTCTACCCAAGGATACCTTGTTGGCTCCTAGAAAGTGCATTATGGTAAAGCTGGGGTTCAGCACTAGAGGGCTCCACTGGAAAGGAAGAGTGTAGCAGCTTAGCTGGTGACAGTTGTATGCTGTATATTGAAATGAATCCCCCCCCACAAAAAGCGACCTGTACAGAATCTTTCCAGGTCTTTGGGATCCTTCATTCTGCACAAATGGACTGCCCTCTTATATTCAAACTCCTATTTTCAAAGAAATTCAAGTACGGAAACTGAAATAGCCATAGCAAACATGCTGATTGTGTAGTCAACTGACCATTTCTTTGTGGATTTTCTTGTGTTGTGCTTGGGGTCAGTAATTTATACATGATCCACAGGCAGATGTGTCAGCCTCCTTGCAGTTGCAACAACAATTTTGGCTGAAATATCCTGGTACTGGTAAAACCTCTTAATGCCAGTGACCTTGTTAACAACAGCCACAGCACCAGTGAAAGCCAAAATGGCTGCTCGTTTGCATGGCCAAACAGCTCTGTTTTCCAACGAATGTAAACATGTTTGCTAAACAGCATTATTATATGGATTGGAAGCAGAGCATTGTTCAGATTACATTAAAATAGATGATATTCTAGAGGATGTTCTATTTTTATGCCTTAAAAATAACATCCTCAACAATCAAAAAATTTAGTAAGCTTTACTCTGAATATTCTTTGGGCGTAATATAGACAGTCCTTCAGTGAACCCACCTTCCCATAGATGTCATGAACCGATACATGAATGAAGATAGACGCCTCAGTCAAACCCTCCAAGTATACATGTCTATAACCTGTAGGGGGGGCAGAGAGAGGGACAGACAGACAGTAACAGATAGACAAAGGGAGGGAGAGGGAGGGCGGGAGGGAAGATAAGAGAGGGAGAGAGGGGAAGGGTAATATATGAAAGGTAATTGAATTCTCTGGTCTCTACTCTCATGGCCTGGGGACAGAGCATTATGAGGGACAGCTCTTTCACAGACAAGACAGACATTTGCGAGTGTGCACAAGAATAACCATTTACGCCTCAGGTCACTGTATCACACAAGAGAATCCATTGTAACCTATATACTGGCACTTGCCCAGTAATAAATGAAAAGGAAGCCATCTCTCACAGAAGTTTACAGTAGTTGGTGCATGAAAAGCCCATGAATTTAGATGAGCCAAAGTTTTGAAAATGAAACAAAGTGACATGATCACAAAGCACTGATAAGGGTGATTTACTGTAGACGGCCGACTATTATGTAGACAGTACCGGACTTTCTATATATACTGTATACAGAGAGATAACAAATTAAAGGAAAAACCAACATAAAGTGTCTCAGTAAGGTGTTGGGCCATGTGCTGCTAGAATAGCTTCAATGCGCCATGGCATAGATTCTATGAGTCTCTGGACCTCTGCTGGAGGGATGGTACAACATTCTTCCAAAACATTTGGTGATGGTGGTGGAGAGCGCTGTCTAACACGTTGGTCCAAAATTTGCTATAGATGTTCAATTGGGATGAGATAGTTGACTGCGAAAGCCATAGCATATGATGCACATCATTTTCATAATCCTCAAAACATTCAGTGATCCTTCGTGCCCTGTGGATTGGGGCATTGTTATCCTGGAAGCAACCCAATACTGAACCCTCATTCAAAGTCACTTAGATCCTATCCTCTTGCAATCTTGATCCAAAATCAAGGTCAACTGGGCCTGTTCATAATCTTTATACCTGCCACAGAGCGTGACGGGATGTAAATTGCTTAATTGTATCATGCAGTACACCTGTATGGAAGCATCTGCCTTTGTTATATTCCTTCACTCAATTATTCAGGTTTGTCCTTTACTTTGTCACCCGTTTATATATACATATATAAACAGTACTGTGCATAAGTCTTATGTAACCTGGGAAAATATTAAAGCTATTTATCTGGTCAGTAAGTGTAATTTCACAATATGATTGTGAATCAGTATTTTTTGTTTCAGGTCAATCATTTCCAGGTATTTATTAAGCCATGTCAGTCAACTTTTTAATTTGTAGTTCGTCTCGCCAGCTTTCCAAGCTTGTTGTGATTATGACTAAATCCTGACCTGGCCGGCCGGCCGGACACGTATCTGGCTGCCCTGACCTCCAAAGGGCCCTAATCAGTTTTGTTAGCAAGATGGGTGGAATTGCAGGAAATTAGCTGGTAGAAATTCAGAACAATTCCCTGGACTATGGCAAAAAAATTTATAAATACATTACAGTTCTAAAATTGCCTATATAACTTGACCCATTTGTAAAGTTGAAAAGGCAAAATGTGTACAACGGTTGTGGCCTTCCAATAGTGTTCATCATTCATGAACAACAACATCATGCTGGACTTGTGCTTATTGTGTAATTTCAACACACAAACCTGGCATCAGGCTGCTGAAGGCTACAGTCCTTTGGCCTACAAAGTCCCGTCCAATGGGGTCGTGATCCCAGACAAGGAAGCGCACCAGAGCCAACTCGGCCATGTGAAGGGTAAACGACAGGGTCTCCTCCCACACCGGGTTAAAACCTGGACAACACACAGTGTCGAAATAAACACGCATTTTTCCAAACACTCCTCATTAAACTATCCGTAAAACCTCTTACAAGACACACACTCATGCCTCAGTGCTGTGGAAGTGAAGGGCACGTTCTCGAACAAACTTTTACAGAAAAAAAATAACATTCAACCTACAAACTGCACCGGTCAAATACGTATGCCTTGTTTGGCCCCGGTGCTTCCCAGCAGCTAGCTATGTTCACAAACGATGACTGGGCTGGGTGACAAATGGAACTAGTCAAGTCACAGTCACAATGACTGTCCCCAGTGAGCCTCGGGCAAAAGCCAGGACCTTGATGGGGGAAATTGTGGCCTGAGACATCAGTGCCCAGGGGAGAAAGGTCGCGGCGTGGGGGAGTGGAATAGGAGGGCAGAATGGGGAAAGGTTAAGGAACTCTGGAGGTAATGCTAGTACCATTAGATAACTGCATGGAGACACTGATCCGTGACATGGCAGACGGGCGAGATTTACTCATTCGACTGAATGTCTAATTGTGTGTGTGTGTCTGTGTGTTACCGTTGTCGTCCACTACTCGTGTCTGCTCCTTACAGCAGTCCACTGGAAGACCGATGATCTCCACCTCTACAAATGGATCGATGATCTGGTGGTGAGATAGTTACAGCAGAAATTAGCTTAGCAACACTAAACAAACGGGTGTCAACATGAATAATCCAGAACACATGATCTGTCATGACGGTAGAAGAAGAGACATTGTCCATGTCTGTGCATTTGTGTGTGTGTGTGTGTGTGTGTGTGTGTGTGTGTGTGTGTGTGTGTGTGTGTGTGTGTGTGTGTACCTCCCCGCGATCCCCCAGCATCGAGTCTGGAGGTTTGGGCAGCTGCTGTCCGCTGATGATCTTCAGGACCAGCTGTTTCTTGGAGCAGGCTGGTAGGGGATCGTCAGAGAACGGGTTGAACGAGCCTAGACGATGGCAACAGCTAATCAGTTCAGTCTGTGTATCTAAGCTAGGCAGTAGATAGGCCAGCTGTTAAAGCATCTGACCAGTGACCGAACAGTGGCTTGATTGAATCCAAGGGCGAGCTAGGTAAAATGTCTGTCCTTGAGCAAAACAGTCAATCCAAATCGCCCCTGTGCATCTCTCTGGATAAGAACGTTTGCTAAATGACAAACAGTTTCATGTATGTCGCGTGCATGTGTTATTACCTTTACACATGGGTGGAGGTTTGAGGACGTAGCCACTACCTCCGTTCACCATAAACTTGGCCCTGTTTAGCTGCATCATGCGGCCCTCTGTCTGGTAATTCAGGGCCACTGAGGAAATAACAAACAGCTGTTAGATCTTAATTTGATCGCCACAGGATATTTCCTGCACGGCAGGGAACCCAAACTTCTAGTGAGTTCAAGGTTTCGAAAAGCCTTCTTGGTAATATTTCCACTTTCAAGCGTCTGACTTGGCTTTCCCTGCCCTAACGGAAACATATCAAGCCCTAACAACTGACCTCCTGTAGGTTTATATAATATTTCATCCACTGTAGGTTTATCTTCCTGACCCAATAAAGTGTTCCATACACTGGCACTGTACAAACAAACTGTCTGTTAGCCCTCTGACGATAATACACCATGTGGGCTGGGTTAGGGAGGCCAGGTGGAGCATATGGCCCAACCGAGGACACGCTGACCTGGGCCGGGTCACTTGTTGCTCCTCCTTACCCAGCTGACAGCCCACGTTCCAGTAGAGCTGGGGGTTGAAGTTGGACGAGTCTATGCGATAGGCCGAGGGGTAGATACGGGACAACTGCCTCTGGTTGAAGACCAGGAAACGCTCGGCCCGGTGGTTCACCAAGTGCTGGGCGCGGGTCTCGCTGAATGACAGAACGTTCCCTGGATTACCTGACCGAATAGAGAGAGAGGGAGGTGTGAGAGAGGACGAGGCTGGGCGGGGGAGATCGGGAGGGCGACAGGGGAGGGAGGGAGGACGCGCCGGGTAGGGGAGGACGGAGGGATGGAGTGGAAGAGAAAGAGAGAGAGAGCGGGGGGGAGGGAGAGAAGCGGAGATAAGTTGAAAAAGGGTGCAATTGCTAAGGGATAGAAGTTCCTTTTCGAATTGGGCTCAGTAAAGAGAGAGACAAGAGAGAGAGAGAGAGGGACATAGATAAAATGTGTGCAGGGATGTGTCCTTACCCTCGTCTAGTCCTTCCTGCGAGACCAACGAGTTAGTGAACACCACCAGGTCGGATAGATCTCTACTGAGCTTCATCGTCTTCCTCTTCCTCCCGCACCTGCAAGAAGACGGCATAGCAGAAACAGGATAAGGGTGGAAAGAGGGATGGAACAGAGAAAGGAGAACCAATTGCCTGACAGACACTCACACACTTAATACACACACACTCAGGCACACACTCTCAAAGACACAGTGACAACAGCATGAAACAAAGGGGAGTGTCGATCAAAGTGGCAGCTTACGGAACACGTGAACGAGCATCAAAGAAAGGAGCTAATTCAGACCAGGACACATGCGAAGAGGGATCACACAGACACACACACACAGACACACACACAGACACACACAGGCACAAAATGCGCTTTGACGGATCAAAGGGATACGAAGGCAGACCCGCACACCGGAAGTGTATTGACGCAACCATGTCTGTTCCGCAAGACACATATATTATGTGTTTAAAAATCATACAGTCCAGATGAAGAAACAGACACACACAGAACCAGTCCAAGATGAGACTAAGAATGACAGGACAGTATGTTTCGTACAGCGTGTTCCTCTTAAGGAGGAGCCTTTCAGCTAAGTGACGATTCAGTTTGTGCCTCAACCTGAGGGCACTTATAAGTCAGGCTCAGGTTATTATAGGACATTTAGGGCATATCAGAAGGGGTTAGGGAACTTCTAACACATGAATGCACACAAAATGTTAATGTCACTCCTTGCAGTCATATAGTATTTACACTGTAAAAAAATGTTCTACTTCATTTGTCTCCATATAAGAAATACTTGGTTTTCAATAAAGAAAACACCACTTTTTTTCAGGGGTATTCATGTACATATTGGTTTACTCATTTAGAATTTTTTTTATAGATATATTTTATAGTCACCCTGTTTCAGGAAACCAAAGGTATTGTGATGATTGGCTTGACATGTGTTTGTAGTTAGTCAGGTGTGTCCTGTCATATCATTGGTGCAGGCACAAGAGAGCTGTCAATGTCTAGTCTTGATTCTAGGCTTTGTTTTTGCCATTCCGTATTGGTGTCTGTCAACATGAGGACCAAAGAGGTGTCAGGGAAAGTCAAGGAACTCTTTATGATCCTTAAAAGGAAACAAAACCTTGGACCTAAAACAACAGTTTGAAACATCATTAAAAAGAAATCGAAAGCACCGGTAAAGGAAAAAAGTAACTACCCAAGATCCACTGCATGTCACCTCATCAGTGAAATGCAGTGGTGAGGGTTGGACAAGTATGGTTGCCAGGGGAAGTGACTTATTGGTCTTCATTGATTATGTAACTGCTGATGTCGGCAAGAGTCAATACATTTGGAGATTTTAAATCAGTGCCAGAAAAAGACTAAATGCAGCAATGTCCCAATAATAATGGACGGCACTGTATACACAAAATACCAAAATACATTTTAAATATACTGTATCATTTTTATATTTACGGTAGTGGTAAGAGGGTTTGAGCTCACAAAATAAAAGAACCACCTCAGACTAACACACTATTTCTAACCTATCCCTGCATATTCTCAAAGGAGGATTCAGCCCTTAGCATTGGCCAGTGTGAAGACAGAAAGAGCCAAGTCAGCAATGAGAGCTGACCTGTTGAACTGTCCTCCCCCCTCTCTTCCGGAGGTCTCCTGTCCGTCCTCATCTCCGTCTGCGCTCTGGCTCTTCAGCTTGGACTTCGAGTGCCTCTGCGGGGGACACACACACGCAGACACACACAAACAGACACACACACACGCAGACACACACAGACACACACACACGCAGACACACACAAACAGACACACACACACGCAGACACACACAAACAGACACACACACGCAGACACACACAAACAGACACACACACACGCAGACACACACAAACAGACACACACAGGGAACAAAATGTGTCAATACACACAGATAGTTCCCATTAGAATTGGTCAGTCCCAGCCTCGTGCTCAATAACAAGTGGTTAACACAGCAGAGTGCCTACACAGTCATTCATTGAGCATGTGATTCTGCCCACTCAAAAGCCAAGCTGCCAGCAGTGGTGTGTGTGTGTGTGTGCGTGCATGTGTGTTCTGGTTAAAGGTAAAGGAAGTTGTAACACATATCTATTAACGTGGAAGTGGAGAAGAGGATAATGGTGTCAGTAATTATAGTCTTTAAGCTGCTCTGCAGGGAGTAGAAAATAGACACACACACACACACACACACACACACCCCTGAGTGTCAAACATGAAGCGAGAGGGAGAATATTAGGCAGGTGGAGGTGAAGTAGGAGGCGTGTTGAGCAGTAAGTTGGGATGAGGAGTAAGGGGAGCAGGAGGAGGAGCAGGACAGGGAATATATTTTTGTATGTCATATTACAGTACACCTGCTGTTACATAAATACGGTATCAAAGCATGTGTTGTGTAATGACTCCATGCAATACCGTAAAATTGACTTTAATATACTGTAAAAAAGTAAATGAATCTGAATAAATGAACAATAGAATTACTGAAGACAACTCTTTGAGGAAAGAGTATTTATGTATTTCACAGTATTTTGTGGTATTTCATAGAATCGTTGAACGCAGGTTGACTGTTAGTTAATATGTATTCACATACTATATAAATGCCTGACGGTTTGTATCACTTGCACTTCTAAAGGCTTAAACAAAAGCTTCTAAACTGCAGGGCATAACAGACCAAAATGGCATGACTAACGTCTCAACAATTTAAGGTTCAGAAAATTCCAGCAGTCAAATGTGTCCTCTATACTTAATGTGGCAGAATAGCCACATGATGTAGAAGTTCAGTTGGTTCAGCATTCTCACTTACGGGTGCAACAAATGCAGCCTATTGCGAGCCATGTTTCCATATATGTTAATATGTTAATGAACCAGAACAACAATACCATGTTTCCACTAGAGGTCGATGTTTTTTTGCTGCAGTAACTTTTTTAACTTAATTTAAAAAAATGTTTGCGTAGAATTACAGTACCATCTGAAATAGTCATTTTGGCCATAATATACAGCACACTCCAGGAAAATGTTTCAGTGTTGTTTACCGATGATAAAATCTAAAATGTCTGTACGAATGACAGTTGTTTAGTTAGTGCAGGCGTGCATGCATGAACATGCATACACAAACCGAACAGACATGTAATTAAAGCTTTCAGACAGTCCCTGAATGAGAAAAACAAAACATGAATGGAAACTATCTGAATGAATGAGAAAGTATGCACGTGTAACAAACACACAAGCCTTCAAAGTAAAGTAGCAGGATGACAGACACATTCAAATCAATTAGTCGCCCGGAGCTTCAGCCATAAAACCGGATCCAATATCAATACGTCAATATCCTGACACTTTAACGCTCAACATCGAAATGCCATCATAGACTATGACATTGATTAGTTTGTTTGAGTAGAAAGTCTCATAGATATTAGATAGAGAGAAAGTAACAAATATCGATTTGTAGTCAGAATCTGGACATTGTGGACAAAGATATCTGACATAAATCAAAAGGGACATGACTATCTGGGAAGAAAAATAGATTAATGGAAGGTCAGATGATCTCACCTTTTGCTTGAGGTTGCTGATAAAGGATCGACTTTGGGATTTTTTAAGTCCCTCTTTGGGATTCTACAGGGGAAAGATAGACACAAATTAAATAAGATGAGATGCTTAGGGACAGTTTGTGTGTGTGTGTGTGTGTGTGTATTACAACCCCATTAGCACTTTGTATAGAGGCAGAGGGTGAGATGTCATTCAACTGTCATAACGGTTATCACTCGTTTTAAGAAATGATGCTCACACCGAGTGGTCTCCTTTAGTTACTTTCCAGTTGATAAGTTCTCCATTCAGAAGAATATCCAGCTTCATTCAAGCTTCAAGCTGAGTCGGCAAAAAGCGTGCGAGTGGACACAGCGGCTTGTGCTTACAATATGTAGCCTGCTGTGTCTGAGGCCCGGAAGTCACCATTTAAAATGTATACATGAAATATCAATGTACACATTTTTGGAACATCATCACTTTCATTCACATTCTTATTTCTATACTTATCCTTATTTTTGTCATGTAATAGTTACCTAGCTCTTGGCCCACACGGTGGGAAAAATGTTTCATTGAAACTGATGTTTAGACACATATTCTTCTATAAATAGAACCAAAACAGGAAGGGAAATTAAATATTAATTAAGGGAATACGGATGATTTTTTTTCTTCCTCCATAACAATGTATCTTTCAGTGAAAGACCCTTAGGCACAGACCTGTGTGTGTGTGTGCATGTGTGTGCATGTGTGTGTGTGTGTGTGTGTGCGTGCATGTGTGCGTGCATGAGTGTGTGTGTGTCATCACCGGCCGTAGGTTCCTCTGCAGGCCCCCGTGCGTTGCCCTCAGCAGGGCTCGGATGCTGAAGCTGTCGCCGTCCTCCTTGTCCCCGATCTGAGATTCCTTCAACAGAGAGTCCAGTTTCTTCCTGATGTGACTCTCCACCTGGTGGTGACCATTACTCTGGGGGGGGGGGGGGGGGG
>JACXGI010011923.1:0-23895 GCA_016801175.1 Esox masquinongy | reverse complement strand
GATTGAAGACAACCTTCTCAATGATCTTGGCTATAAAAGGGAGATTTGATACAGGTCTATAGTTGTTCATTATAGATGCATCCAGTGTTCTCTTTTTTAATAGAGGCTTAATGGCAGCTGTTTTTAGAGACGTTGGGAAAATGCCTGATTGCAGAGAGCTATTAACTATTTGCTGTAGGTCCATTGTTATAGAGTTAAACATTGTTTTAAAAAGTCTGACGGCAGTGTGTCGAGACAGCAAGTGGAAGCTTTAAGATGTCGAACTGTTTCTTCTAGGGATTTTTGATCAATTGTATTAAATTGCGACATAATAACCAAGTTATGTCTTGGTGGTCGTCGTGACGGTACAGTGTCCTTGTTAGACTGTGCAGTTCTGATGGTCTGTCTAGTACTTATAATTCTTTCACTAAAGAAACACGCAAATTCATTACATTTCACAGTGGACATGAGTTCTGATGCTATCTGCTTTATTGGGTTTGTAACCTTGTCGACCATGACAAATAGAGTGCGGGTATTGTTGATATTCTTGTTGATCATTCCCGATAAATGTTGCTGTCTGGCCCTGCGTAACTCATTTTTGAAGCTACCAAGGCTTTGTTTATAGATATCATAGTGAATTTGAAGTTTAGTTTTCCTCCACTTACGTTCCTCCATTTACGTTCCGCTTTCCTACATTAGGCTAGATATACATTTACTCGAGAGACATTCAGATTCAGAAATGTCATAACAGCAGCAAATAACCTAATGCATAGGCCTGTCAGGTCGTATTTATTTTATAACAAGGGATTTATTTCAAATTATTGTCACAAGCTTTTCCATCAATTATAATAGTAAATGAACAAAAAACGCGCATTGTCTCCCTTGAATTAGCGCAGGGGTATATATGAATTGCCTTACATTAGCTAACGTCCTGTGTCAATGTTTTCTGACCATAACACCAAAATACAAAATTTATTAGACCACCTAGCCAGCTATTTTTTATATATATATATATAGTCACTTAAAACTATACTTTCCAAACGAAACTACACTTATTATATAGACTAAGAGAGTTACGTTACAGTCTGCATTAAATCAAACAAGCCTACTGATGCGTTCGCACCAGTGTATAACAAATAACCTTGGAAGGAAGCTTAATAGGAATAAATTATCTAAAATTAATGAACAAAAACCAAACAATCTGGCTAGCGCATCCATAGATGCAAGATCTTAACAAAAATGTCAAGAATCATAAGGCGATGTCCATAGGATATTATTATCATAATTTATTCTTGTTTAGAAAAAGTAGGATGTCCACGTGCTCCTGGAGTAGACGTAGGCTTTCAGGCCTGCAGCGGAGAAAACCTTTTCACTGGTACAGATGTTGTCGGGATACAACATCTGTACCATCTGTATGCTTTCGCTACGCATGATAATTTCATAGACTTGGTCGGTAGCCAGATTTGTTTAGTCTATAAGAAATAACTCGTCATTACTGCCGCCACGTGAGTCAATCCGTAGTACATTTTTTTTGTAATTTTAAAATTAGATAAACTTATCTAAAAATGCCATTCTTGTCGAGATGCCGACAATTCGACTATTTGTCCTCACCCCTACTTTAAATCAGCACTGTGTAGAATCCTGACTAAAAAATTACACGATTTGTCTTCTCCTCGTCTTCCCTTACCGACCGAGACTGGAATACTATGAGCTAATCCAGGGTGGTTTAGGGTGTGAAGGATAGTAACGCGAGGACCTAAAGCGAGTATAAGGAGATTAGAAGTCAATACAAAGTGATAGACGGACCGGCAATAAAGTTTTTAATGGGGAATATCAGTCACTCGGATCAAATTTGTAGGATTTAAAAAAAGACATTAACCTAAAACATTAACTGGAGACGTCTAATGGTCATTTTTGCTTGTGCTCATTAAATAAAAAATCTTACATATTGCCTCTTTAAATAACAAATGAAAAAATAATGTCTGGCACCTTTTCAGTTTTAGCCCTTTGGTGGTATTTATGAAGTGGTATGACATACTGTACCTACATACATACTGCGTGGCGGGGGTCGGTTGAAATACAGTGCAGTTTGCACTCTCTAATTTAGGTCCCTCTAGATTAGAGCGTCAGAGCTAGGCATTTTCTTAGGGACAGCTGTTATTGCAAAAGAACTGAAAATATTAAAGGGATTGTTCAGGATTTTGAAGCCTTTCATCAATTTCCCCAGTCAGATTAACTTGTAATGATTGGGAACTCTTTGGGAACAGTGAGCATGCTGGTTGTTTTTAAAGACTTCCAGTAATTTTTCTAACATAATGTTTGCACTGTTTAATTTCATATTTAGACATTTGAATAATGACATTTACATGTTAGTCATTTAGCCGACTTTCTTAGAGACAAGCTAAATTCCAAATGAACCCCTGACTTTCAGCCCTCCACCTGCCAAGTGTCCAAAGCTGAGGGAGTGAAAATGAACAAGGATGTATGGGCTAATTAGACCCTCCTGGATGGTGCAATGTGTGAAATAACACAGTCTTCATAAACCAAATGGAATTCCAAAAGGCACCACATTATTTTTGAACTTGCATAGTTCCACACAAAAGAGTGGATAGGATTGCCTAAATTATATGACTTGTACATAGGTTAGTAGGCTGCAGTAAGTGCCCACTGGGCTGTTAGAGGCTTGCTGGTCAGGCGAGAGCGGGCCGAACAAGGAAAAACAGGACTATGAAGCCTGTTCTACACCACGACCTACGGAAAAGAAGTGGAAAACAGCACGTGGGAAAGGTAACGTGAGGCGAACAATACCACATCCTTCTGTTCCAGACATGTGGCTGTCAAACCGCTTGCCTCTTGCCTGCCCTACACTGAACAATAAATCATTCATTATAAATGATTTTATTTTTGACAATAATCCAGACTGTTTCTAACTGAAACATGGGTAGTGTCAACAGCCATCCTAATTGAAGCCACTCTTCCTAGCTAAAGCTTTCGGTCAATAAGGAAAAACAAGAGAGGCGGTGGCACCGCCAGTATTTTTGCAAGTGCCTTAAATGGCAACTGTATATCTGCTGGTGATTTTAGCTCTATTGAACGCCATGCTGTATTATTAAAATGTCAGCCACCTGTACTTGTTGTGAAACTATAGACCTCCAAGGTCAAACCCCACTTTTTTATCAGATTTTTCAGAATATCTTTGTATTATTCCTACAAATGTTGATAGTTATTATATCAGGTGATTTTAATTTATATTTTGATAATTGGATGGAGATGATAGAGTTTTTATAGGTTATAAATTCAATGAATTTTGTTCAACATGTCAATGAGGTTACCCACAACCGTGGTCATATGCTAGACTTCGTGAGTTCACGGGGGCTAAATATTTAAATATTTTCTATTTTTGATGTAGCTTTGTCTGACCACTTCTGTATATTTTGTATTGCTCAGACCCTCACCATACAAAGCACTGCAGAACGTACAGTTAAAATTTTTACCTTTCCATTGAAATAGCAGAGAATTAAAAAAAAAAACATTGTTAATACCTCTTTGCCGTTCCCACCATCATTCTATGATGACCTGGTAAACCATCTTTTCACAAGACTAAGCACAACAATTGATGCTGTGGCTCCACTGAAAATATGGGTATTTAAAAAACAGAAACCTTAGAGATGAAGAAACAAATAAATTAAAAAGAAATTGTGGAACGGCTGAACGGACATGGAGAAAGTCAAAATTACAAGTCCACTTTGACATTTGGAAAGAAAACATCTCTAAATATAATAGGGAAATTATAAAAGCTAGACATTTTTTTTTCTCAAAATTATTCTCTGATTATCATAATCTATGAGTTCTTTTTACAACAATTGACAGCCTTGTAAATTCAGGGCCCTCCATTCCTCATGATCTGATGTCCAGCTCTAAATGTAAGGAGTTTGCTAGCTATTTCAATGGAAAAATAATGTCAATCCGGTCAGCCATCACCATAAGCAGAATATCAGATAAAGCTTTCTCCGATACCATGAGGAATCGTCACTGACTCTTTTGTCCTAGTTGGCACAGAGACACTATATAAGGTAGTATCAAACCTTAACTCATCTACCTGTTCTCTTGACCCTATCTCCACATCCTTTTTTAAAATATTTTTTAAGTGGCTTGGACAATCTTGTTAAGTTTTACAATTGGTTTAAGATGTACCTTGCTGGCAGAAATTTTTTTGTTGTCCTCAGTGACCACAAATCAGAGACAATAAAGATTAGATGTGGAGTTCCACAAGGTTCGATTTTGGGTCCTATAATGTTCAACTTGTACATGCTTCCTCTTTGTATCATCATTCGAAAGCATGGTATGCATTTTCACAGCTATGTTGATGATAAACAACTTTACATCTCTGTGTCTGCTGATGACTTAAGCCCCATTGACACATTGATTAAATGCATCACAGACATTAAATTATGGAAGGTAGAACATTTTCTGCAATTAAACAAGGACAAAACTGAGGTTTTGATTATTTGTGCCAAGGTCCAAAGAGAGGAACTGATTGCTTATTAAATGTGTCTTGATCTAGACTCAACCCATTAAGCAAAGAATCTTGGTGTGATTTTAGACTGTGACCTGAACTTTGAGGCCCATATCAGACAAGTGATGAAAACAGCTTTTTACCATTTAAGGCACATAGCAAAGGTCAGCCTGTTTCTCTGTCAGGCAAACATTGTGAAGTTGATTCATGCATTTGTCACCAGCAGACTCGACTACTGCAACTCTCTACTGTCTGGCCTTACCCAAAAAAGTATTGGCAAACTTCAATTAATTCAAAATGCAGCTGCATGTATTCTTACCAATACCAAAAAGAGAGAACGCATAACACCTATTTTAAGACTGTACATCGGCTGTCTGTGAATTTTAGAAATGATTACAAAATTGCCCTATTGATTTTTAAAGCACTACATGGCCTTGCACCTAAATACTTGTCTGACATGATTTTTAGATATGTGCCTTGTTGGTCCCTCAGATCATCTGGTACTGGTCTTTTGGTTATCCCAAGGGTCAGAACCAAAACTTTTGGTTGAGCCACTATGGACCTGTCCTTTTGAACAGCTTGCCAGATAATCTGAAGGACGCAGATACCGTTGACATTTTTAAAAGAGGTCTTCAGACACATTTTAGCCTGGCTTTCTAAAAAATGTAATATTAATTTTATGTAGTAATTTCTCCCTATTGTTCTTACCTCATATTTTTCATATTATTTTCATTAATATCTTTACTCTAATTCATACATTTTATCAAAGCATTGTTTATTACTGTTTTTTTCTGACATTTACCTGTTTAAGCATCTTGAAATGCATTTAGTAAGAAATGTGCTATATAAATAAGGTTTGATTTGTTTTATCAGTTGGAGAAAGAGGTTAAGCAAATTTGATTTGATGATACTGATAGTGTTACATTTTGATTTATAGGGTGTGTCAAAATATAGACATTTGCAGTAATCCAAGCCATGCATCACATGTTGACTTGGATCTCTTTTGTTTGATCTTTAAAATAACATCTGTGAAAGTGGTTTAGTGTACAATCAATGTGATGCTATTGTTCCTAACAAGAGAAATGTGTGTGACTCAGTAAGAGTGTTTTGATTTCCCTGCAGGCTTTTGTAGCACTAGTCCGACGAGAACAGGAAGAATCAGAGCAGGAAAGGAAGGAGGAGGAGGAAAAGAAAGAGGAAGAAGGATGAGCAGCTGCTGTGTACCCGACTTCAGGAAGCAGCATTTGATGGAGAGGCAGGAAGTGTTGGCGATTCTGAAGGAGGTGTGACTGATATCTGAAATCTGTGACATCAGTGTGGCCTTGTACTGAAGACATGAGCTATCGGCGATTAATGACTGTAGAAACGCATACAACACAAGCTGTTGTGAAAAAGTTGTTGACATTGATTAATTTCCCCACTACTTGATGATTATTGGAGTGAGAAACAAGTTCTTGTCTTTTTGATTGTGACATAAATAGACTCCATAATAGTACAATTTCTAACAATTATTATGACTTTTATCTTTCTCCAACAGGGACACAGAGTTTGACAAGCAGGCAAATGACAGCGACTGCTGTACCAACTCCACGTGGTCAACATGACAGACGCCAGTGGCAATATGGCGGTGTCGGAAGAAGTTGATCGGGGTCAGCCTGAGGTCATCACCCTATTAGTGGAGAGATGTGAGGTTATAAACACAACAACAGAATGCCTGTAGAAAATACATATTGGTCACGCAAGAGTGAGTGCAAGTGTGGGTGTTTCCTACAATGTCCATTCTTATTGACACACACACACACACGTCTATTGATAGGCAAACAAGAATGACCTGTTAAACCAAGAATGCCTTGTATACATGAGTATGTATATATGATCTTCCACTACCTCCTCCAGCAGGCAAACCATTCAGTAGAACTTTGAGTATTTGACTTAGGCTAAGCCATTGTAGAACTACAGCGCCTACAGTTTACATACCTCAATGAACCTTTTCACATTGTCATGTCAGTACTTGAGTATTTAATTTGTTCCAATTCAGATTTTTTTATCCTGCTTATCTACACAACTCCACACTTTTAAGGGGAGTTAATATATTGTGACATACAATTATGTATAAAATGTACCAAACTAAACTGGATAAGATCAATAATTATTGGATTAGTCTCCACTTCTCTCTTTTGTGATACACTATTTGTGATTAATGCCCCGTTTCATTGCAGCAATGCAGTGGACTCAATTGATTTGTTACACCTGAGGTATTTTAGGATTACCATTACAAGGGTACATATTCAATTATCTTTACGTTTTTTATATACAGTGGGTGCAGAAAACGTTTTTTGCCTTACATCCTGAAATTAAACACATAAAATCTGAATCTGATTTTTTCTGGCTTTATTTACACATGGTAACCCCCAATATCCAAGACAAAAAAATCTAAAATAATTCAAATTAAAACAGTAAAATACATTGGTTAAGCTAACACTCCCCTGAGTTAGTACTCGGTGGAACCACCATTTACATGAATTAGCCATGAGTGTCTGAATACTTCTCTACTAACTTTGCACACCTAGACTGTGCAATGTTTGAGCATTCTTCCTTGCAGAATTGTTCAAGCTCAGTCAAATTTCATGGTTGCTGACTCAGTGTTGGGGGTAACGAGTTACTAAGGTTACAGTAATGTTACTGTAGTCAGACTTTTTAAAGGTAACGAGTAACATAACGCGTTATTTACGTAATCCCTTGCTAGTTGTTTTTTCAAATAAATAACGCATTACTCAATTCCCCTCAGTGCAACCTACGAAGCATTACTTTTCTCTAGCAAGTCACAACAAATGACATGTTCTGTTTCTAAACACGATTTCACGGAATCATTTCAAAAAGAGATTTAGTAATTATTCACCCCTGAATAAAGTCATGAAACATAATTGGATTATGCACATTATTGCAAAGAGATTTTAAATAGCTGTTTTCTTTTTGAGAAGGTATGTTTATCAGTGTACAATGCTACACTTATTATTTTTGTTCCTCATTGTTCACCAGAATGGATCTATCTCGTATTGAAGTCTGCACATATACAGCTCTGGAAAAAATAAGAGAAAAATAAACGGCCAGTGGCAAGAGACATACATTTCATAGATGCTATTTGTGGTGGAGATAAACTTAACAAGAAATGTTACTCAGTTTAACACAATGCTTAATGGTGTCTAGCTAAATATTCAAACTGCGTGATGTTACTGCGTGACAACATCTTATTATACAGCCTACAGCTCTGGAAAAAATAAGAGACCACTGTACCTTTTTCTTTCCTTTCCAAAAATGTCAAAAAGGAAGGTTTTGAGTGAGGAACAGAAGGGTTAAAATTAAGAGACCACTGCACTCTTGTTCCTCCCTCAAAATTTTCCTTTTCAACTTTTTTGAAAAGGAAAGAAAAAGGTGCAATGGTCTCTTATTTTTTCCAGAGCTGTAGGCTGTATAATAAGCCTGGTCTGAAAATGTGGAGGCACTTGCAATACAAAATAATTTATTGATTTAAGAGATTCTTGATTAAAGAACTAAACACAAATATTATTTGGCATTATGGTATATGATCACTTGAGATAATAGGATTGGTCACTCTTGCTGTATAATGATTGATAGGCTAATGTTATATGCTGCTGAATGACACCGACTACGCAATACCTGACTAAGTAATTATACGACGTCCCATTATATCTCTGCCTTTTGGGCATAAGTGACCAATACGTGAATATAGAATCAAAGGAGTTATTTTAAAGTAACTAAGTAACTTAACACCTGACTTTCTACAGCAAGTAACTAAGTAACGTAATTAGTTACTTTGAAAAGTAACGTTCCCCAACACTGCCCTTGCCATTATGGTTTTCCAACACTGCTGATTATGGACTGCATACTTTATGTCATTCCACAGATTCTCAGTGGGATTTAGGTTGGGCTCTGACTAGGCCACTCAAGGACATTCCTCTTCTTTTCCTTTAGCCACTGAACGGTTGTTTTGGCAGTGTGCTGTGGGTAATTGTCATGTTGAAACGTGAACCATCTTCCCATTTTCAACTTCCTGTCAGAGGACTGCAGGTTCTCCTCAAGAATTTGTCGTTATTTTGCTCTGTCTGTTTTCCCTTCTATCCTGACAGGTGCTACAGTCCCTGCTGAAGATAAACTTCCACACAATAGGATGCTGCCACCGCCATGCTTTAATGTAGGCATGGTGTTCTACAGGTGAAAAAATGTATTGGGTTTTTGCAAGACATATCGTTTTGCATTCAGTCCATAATGTTACATTTGGTGTCATCTGTCCACGGCACCTTTTGTCACTTGGCCTTGGAATTTACAACGCACATTTTGGCAAATCTCAAACGAACGTTGATGTGGCCTTTTTTGAGGAGTGTATTTTTGCCGGACCACGTAAGCGGAGCCGGCCTAGAAGAGCGAATGTCTCTTACTGAGTGAAGTGAGTGAGTGAGTGAGTGTGTGAGTGCCTGACTGACTGACTGACTGACTGACTAACCCTTGTTAAATAGTGTAGTGGTTAGAGACGCGGACTACAGAACAACAGGACTCCCGTCACAGTCAAAACACATTATGCCTTAGGATCTGTTCAGGACAGACAAAAACTTTGCTGGCTACAACCTTCTGTAGCTATGTTATAGGAAGCCTAAAATATAACATTTCTGGTTGGTTATTAGGATTTGTTCAGGATAGACGAACACTTTGCTGGCTACACGATTCTCTCATCTTTTCACTTGACAAAAATGTCAGTTATCGTCACCTATATTGATAGTTATTGTGTCAATGTCATTCACAAATGGCTGATAAGCTGTTAAAACGGCCAGTGGCAAAAGCCATACCGTTCATAGATGCTATTTGTGGTGGAGGTAAACTTTATAAGATACGTTACTCAGTTTAACACAATGCTTAATGGTGTCTAGTGACATATTACTGGCTAATAAGCTTTTAAAACGGCCAGTGGCAAGAGACATACATTTCATAGATGCTATTTGTGATGGAGATAAACTTAACAAGAAATGTTACTCAGTTTAACACAATGCTTAATGGTGTCTAGCTAAATATTCAAACTGCGTGATGTTACTGCGTGACAACATTTTATAATGTCATGAGGCTATACTGACATAAATATAAGTTGTTCTGTGGCGTAGTGGTTAAAGACCTAGCCTCTCACGTGGGAGACCCAGGTTTGCCTCTAGGGAGGGCAACAACAAGCATCTCATTTTATTGTGGGCCAGCTGAATTAGGCTTGCCTGGTTTCTTGTTTCTTATTGCCAGATCTATGCAAATTCTGGGTGGTGCCATACACCTTCGACTTCTTATTAATGGTCTTATCTGTGCTTCAAGAGATAGACAAAGCCTTTGAACTATTTTATTTCCATCCCCTGACTTTTCCCAACTTTATCTTTTCCCAACTTTATCTCTTAGATCTTTCAAAAGTACCTTATTGCCCACGGTGGACCAGTGGAGTCCTCTATGAACAACTGCTTTTACTGTAGTAACTTATGAAAGTTACTGCAGTTAATCAGAGATTACATCAAATAAGCTTGATTTGTGATCAGGAAAGTGGTTATTATCACTATAATAAAACAAATCCCCTCTCCAAAGTGTAAGTGTGAGTAAATCCCCCTTTAAATTAGTGAAACTCTGAGGGACTGACACAGCAGAATGTGAAAAATGTCAAGACTTTCAATGCTCCAGGTGGCTGCTGTAGAGGCTGTGATCGCCACTCTAAAGATCTGGCATGCTGTCGAAGATATAGTCGACGCAACAGAGGAGAGCAAAAGAGAAGCTTAAACAAAAAGAAGCTGAGACTAACCAGTAAGAGCTCTGCCCAACTGTTTAACTCCACCCACTAAAAACAGACATGGATTGGATAGAGTTGTACGCAAATATTGTGTAACTAGTCATGCATCATATGAACAGCACAGAAAAGAAGACTAGGATACAAAATCCTCCCAGAACAGTAAGAGAAACTAAATAGCTTTGTCGGAGATCAGATGTTGTGTAGAAACATTCTGATGCATTGCGTGAACTATTTGGAGCGTGATTCTCATCATCCTGTCTCCTTCATCCTCTTAAGCTCACAAAAATTCTCATTGGTCTTGTAGAGTCACTTTTGCTGTGTGTGTGTGTGTGTGTGTGTGTGTGTGTGTGTGTGTGTGTGTGTGTGAAGCTACACAAAGCCTTTGTAGAGCTAAAGAAAGACGATCCCAGAACATAACAATTATGGAGCAGGCTAAAGGCAATTTATAGGTAAACTCAATATAATGCCCTTTTTACATCCGCAGTTGTCACAAAGTGCTTTTACAAAACACCCAGCCTGAAACCCCAAGGAGCAAACAACAACAGTGTTGAATTTCAGTGGCTAGGAAAAACTCCCTAAGAAGGCCGAAATGTAGGAGGAAACCTAGAGAGGAACCAGGCTCAGAGGGGTAACCAGTCCTCTTCCTGCTGTGCCAGGTGTACATTAAGGTAAACACCAATGTACGCTTTTAGCTCATTTATAAAGCCGGATTGTCTCTGTACTGATGTGTGTGTGTGTTTGTTTTTTAAAGGTGATCCATGATGCTAAAGATGAGTTTGTCGAAGGCTCACAAAGGTGCTCATGAGGCTGCAGAACAACTATCTCTTGCCAAGCTGACACTAAAAAAGCAGTCTGGTGGAGGTATGTAACGTCACACACACACACACACCTTTCCCTGAAACACCACAGAAACAAACACACACACACACACATCCGAAAACACAAAAACAAACTCAAAGACACATTTCCCTGGAGCAACACAAAATATCATATTCTCACAGTAGTATTTCTGTGTGATGAGATGCTGGTTTTGGATCATGGTGGTGTTTGTTGCCTTGTTTGCGACCTTCAGGAAGTTCTTATTTTAAAGATGTAGGAGGTAAGATAAAGTGGGATGGCAGGTAGTAGATAACCTATTAAAGGGTTAATATAAATAATGATAATTGCGTCACTTTAGTATTACTTTTTTGCCCTCGGGTAAGCTGTTCAAATAAAAGGCAAAGAAGTTGTTCCTCCATCTCTTTACATAGACAGTAAACTCTTTACCTTTACCTTTCCATGAAATTTAAAGGAATATATCTCCTCCAGTTGTATATGTGATGTCAGTTGGCCTCTGGTATTGGATACCTCTGGGAAGGCTGCCACATTTCTACACTAAAGAGACTACTTGGATGCCTTAAACCCTGCTGACATGCAGCTTGACAAACTAAGATTTGGGGCCATCCGGCAGCCAATGCTAGTATTACACGTCTTCTGCACATATTGTACCTGTAGCAAACAAGTTTTTCAAGAGGTTGATGTAAAAACCTAATGTTTATGAAATGTAGGGATTTAATCATTTGAATTTCCTGCAATTTTTATTGCTAAACAGGTTTTTGTATGCAAAAAGGAATAGACTGAATATGTTCAAAAATATATTTACATCTCAAGAGCTGCTAGGATGTTCTACAATCCTATTTTCAGGTTCAGGAAGCCCTTGGTTATTAACATGACGGATGTGGACATGTTGAGTGTACAGAACCGACTAGGCCAGGAGAACCTGGGGCTGAGTGGCCAGGTGTTTGACAAGGAGCTCCATCAAGAAGAGAGGAATATTTCTGATCACTCACTGCAAGCACATACACCCTCAATTTGAACAATTCACAGTTCTTGTTAAATTCTGCTCGTCTCCCTCTTATTGTGGGAGTATTTAAATATCTGTAATTTCCCTTTAGTTATCGAAGCCTGGTGCGACCCCGTTGGCTGCTGCTGTTGTTTGGTTTTTGGGACAACCTATCAATGTGTTGCGAGCAAGAGATTTGATACTCCCCGCGCTTTCAACCAGTGTTGCCAAGTCCGCTTATAATACGTAACTTTGGGCTTTTTTTTTGAAGTCGCTTGAAATTATCACGAGTCGCGGGTTGCCGTTTTTTGGGCTTGTTTTAAAAAGTTTGGTCGCTTGTTAGGAAAATCTGACAAGCGACTTCATTTTTGTACATTTATGTTCGCTACTTTCCCTAAATGCATTGATTGACGCTGTCTGCTCACAGCCTCACAATAATATAAGTGCTGTAGTGTAATTCGCTCTACTACAAATCCCCACGTGGATATCTCCACCTCCCTCCCATTGGCGAAAAATCAAGTTAGAATTCCAGGCGATGTTACAATTTCAACGTTTATTTGTCAAATGCATCGAGCAACACAGCGTCATCCTGAACAATTAAATTATTGTGACATGGCACCCGACAACTCCGTAGTGAGAGTTAAGAAGAATGTATAAGCAAAAATATAGCCAGACAAAAAAATAAAAATAAAGCAACACTATACATAACACTGCACACTAGCAGCAGTTTAAAAGAGTGTGCTGTAAACTAGCAGTAATCTGGGTATTAGCCTATTATTGATTATAGATATGGCAAGTAAGGCAGTAATATACATAACAATGTAAACTAGCAGCAATTTGGTAGAATTATTGAATATTATATATACGAGTGTAATAAGCTAATGAATGGTGACAGCGCTCTACAACTAAGTAGTGAGAATTAAGAAGAAAAATATATACACAGCAAAAATATTGCAAGAAGAGAAAGCAATAATATACATAACACTGTACACTAGCAGCAGTTGAGAAAGTACTGTAAACTAGCAGTAATATTGGTGGTGGTATTGAAATTATAGATAGGCCTATGGCAAGTATGGCAATAATATACATAACAATGTAAACTGGCAGCAATTTTTGAAAGAGTAGGATGAGGAGTACGAACAGTATGGTATAAGTATTGAGTATTATAGACAGTACAGCAGTGATGATGAGTCATCATTCATGACATTAGATGGCATAGCACTAGATACATTTCCACAAACGATGCCGCCAACAAAGTGGTCCAAGTATGGCAAAAAGTACAACAGACTGTGTACATCAAGTGGTCCGTGATGACAGTAAAGTTCTGTGCAGATACTGCAAAGCAGAATCTATTATTACAGTTTATGACATAAAACAAACATAACATAGCCTACTCGTATATATATATAGCCTACTAATAGTAGATACATATGGTACTAATGTATTTTATGCTACCCCTTAGTGCTCCTGTCCCCTCGTTTTCCATCTCTCCTCTCATTTTCTGCTCGCAGGTGATCAGAGATGAGTGGATGGTGCCTGCCCTCCATATACGCGTTGTTGACGTTTGATTGTTTTTTGTAAATAATTGTTTGCTTGTTGATGTTAAAATACATGTTTTGCGTTTCAAACTCAGAGTGGCTTCAGTTTAATATGTTGCAGGCTCATTCACTGACCGTAACACGCTATAACAGTATTGGGCTTGTTTTCGGCTTGTTTTTGAATCTGCGGTTGCTTGTTTGACTCGCGAGAGTTGGCAACACTGCTTTCAACACCAGCTATGATGATGGTGGGATGTTAGACGGAGTTAGCTCGAGCTAATCTCATTAAATAAAAGGGTGACGTTTAAGCACCTGACATAGATATATGTGTTATCTCTTCACAATATTAAAAGTCTGAATCAAAGCTTAGGTATAATATCCTGGCACTATGTCCGGGGTGATTCGGAGACTCGATGAGACGGTAGTAAATCGGATTGCTGCAGGAGAAGTTATCCAACGTCCTGCTAATGCTATCAAAGAAATGCTTGAAAACTGGTAAGCTAGCTAGCTACCTTAACTACAGAATCTTGTTAAAAACCTGTAAATTACATTAGCTATGTTGCTAACAAAGTTAGCTATAAAGCTAGGAGTAAGGCTAACTAGCTACTAGCTTAATGTAATGGGAGAACGTGTCTACTGTACTGACTACCAACTGTACCGTGCAGGACAAACCCTTGCTAGCCAACTGTAATTAAGATATAAATTATAACGTTCAGCTGTAGTTATGCAGCAGATACCACTATGTGTTGTGTTATATTTTTGCTACTGCCAGTTTAATGTGTGTTGGGACTGTGTGGTTGTTTATATATACCAGCCCAAAGAAATAAAGGTTACAGTCAATAAAAATAACTACTGGACCAAGTCTTTGATTCAAAGTATCTGTTGGGATAAAATGTATTTTGATTACATTTTGAGAATTTTGTGTACTTCCTGGTTTGGATCCATATATGGGTTCTGCCTTAACTTTATTGTTACAGTTTAGATGCCAAGGCCACCAACATACAGGTTACTGTGAGGGATGGGGGCCTGAAACTCATCCAGATCCAGGACAATGGCACTGGCATCAGAGTAAGTGTGCGAGTGTGTGCGCGCGCGCCCTCCCGCCCGCACGTGTGCTCGTGCATGCATTTGCACATGTGTATTTCAGGCAAGCAAACACCCACCACATCCATATTCTGGTTCTTTTTTTAAATGTCCTTGTGACTGTTGGACATTTACCTTGAAGAGAGAAGATATGGAAATAGTATGTGAACGGTTCACAACAAGCAAGCTCCAGACATTTGAGGACCTCACTGCTATCTCAACCTATGGTTTCAGAGGAGAGGTGAAGTATTTCAGGTTGTTTAATCATTTGAATTATTTGATTGTCCGCATGGTTCAGAGGATGTTGTAATAGGCATGTATGTGGTGTGTTATTCTTAAATGGCAAAGCTATATTTTCGATCCCAGTATGTCTGCAGTGTATTGTCCATTGACTCTTCCAGCTGTTGGTCTGTTTTTCAGGCTCTTGCCAGTATAAGCCACGTGGCCCATGTGACAATAACAACCAAAACAGCCGACGCGAAGTGTGCTTACAGGTAGCCTAGTGTTTGATTAATCTTGTGCTTGAAGAGGCCGTCAATCCTTTGTGAGGATGCTCATTACTGTGTTCAAATCTTTGGTCTGTAACTACTTCCTTCACTCCCCAGAGCCACATACTGTGATGGGAAACTGAAAACCCAACCCAAGCCCTGTGCTGGAAACCAGGGGACACAGATCATTGTGAGTTCCTCAAATGGCCATTGACAAATGCTGGTTATAATTCATACTGATGTTTTATTGAATTTTGAGGCTCTTATCATTATTTAGAATTGTGTGGAATAAATTATTTTCAAAACATTTCCTATTAATAAAATCAAGAATCAAAATGGACACAGCTAGACAGTGGAACTGACACAAAGAACACAGCTGAAACCACAAGGGACAAGGCAATTAGCAACACGTCCGTTGACAGAAATCCTCCCTATAGAGGGAAGGGTGTCAAGTTAATTATACAAATAATATTACAAGAGATGCCTTTTTATTTATCTGAACATTGACAGGCGGAGGATCTGTTCTACAACGTTTCCACCAGGAGAAAAGCCCTGAAGAACCCCAGTGAGGAGTACTCCAGAATTGTGGAGGTGGTGAGCAGGTAGGTGGCTAACAGTTAGTGCCTTGCATTACGCATCTCATTGGACAAGAATCACAAATATGTTCCCTGATGTATTGGAAATGTGGTGAATGTTGAATCTTTTGTTTTGCAGGTATGCTATACACAACTTTGGGAAAAGCTTTTCTGTTAAAAAGGTGAGAGTTATTGATTTTCACACTTCTTAACCTCGTTGTTTTTACTTGAGGCTGTTGTCCCTGAAGGGAGGAGCCTTTGGCTATATTTCACAGGTGGCAGACAGCCTTGTGGTTTGTGTGTAGTGCCAGTAACCAAAAGGTTGCTGCTAATTTCAGACCTGAAAAGTCTATTTGGGCCCTTGAGGAATAATTTCTATACCAGTAGCTCTGGATAAGACTGTCTGCTAATGGGGAAAAAAATATTTATGAAATTATAAATTTGTCTGATTTCAGCAAGGAGAGACCATTGCAGATGTCAGAACCCTACCCAATGCTTCCATACTGGACAATATTCGTGTGGTGTTTGGCAATGCAGTCAGCAGGTACAGAACACTGACCATTCCAAGATGACTCATTGAGAGATCAGTTTATCATTCAGCCACTAGAGGCTGTTCCACCCATTGGTTCTGTGTTTCATCTTGATCGCTTCATTATGCCGCCAATATTGCCATGCGGTTTGTTCCTAGGGAACTGATTGAATTGGGCTGTGAAGATCAGAAGTTTGCATTTAAGCTGAAGGGCTACATCTCCAATGCCAACTACTCGGTGAAGAAGTGCATCCTCATTCTCTTCATAAATCGTATGTGCCACTGGAATGCTATGTTAGATGAACTAGCTAGTCATTCGAATAAGATCTTTCTATGGAATTTCACTGATTAGGTCTCATTTCCTCCGTTAGATCGTCTGGTGGAGTCAAGCTCCTTGAAAAAAGCCATCGAGAGTGTTTATGCTGCATACCTCCCGAAGAACACTCACCCTTTTCTGTATCTGAGGTAACTTGGGTTACTCTCACTTAACTGGAAAACAAAAAGTGACGTTTTCCCGTTGTGTGTACCGTTTTCTGTTCTACCGCTTTCAGCCTGGAGATTGCCCCGCAGAACATTGATGTGAATGTCCACCCCACCAAACACGAGGTGCACTTTCTCCACGAGGACTTCATCATTGACAGTATGCAGAAACACATTGAGGGCAAACTGCTGGGCTCCAACTCCTCACGCACGTACTTCACTCAGGTATTCTAGTTAACCCCGTATTCCTACATGCTGAATGCCGTCTTATTGTAATTGGTTTAATAGGATGTTTGTACTGCTCGATTGGCAGTGACTGGCCAGTAAGCAAACCTTCTCCCTTCCTTGAGCAGATTAACTGATGCATAGAATCATTAGTGGTAGAATGAAGATGAGCTTTCGTATTGGAATTAATGTGTGGGGAGAAAAGTTGCCATTTTAAATCTTCCTCTGTAGACCTTGTTGCCTGGCCCGTCGATCTCCACTAGCGAGGGAAAACCTTCCGCCGGCACCTCAGGGGACAGCGAGCGGGTCTACGCCCATCAGATGGTGAGGACCGACAGTAGAGCCCAGAAACTGGATGCCTTTCTCCAGCTGGTGCAGAGCAAGGGGGAGCCAGTGACCACCAAGGACACAGAGGAAATTGACGATGCACAAATCCTGGAGGCCCTGGAGAAACAGGAGCATGGTTCCTCAGAGGAAATGGAGGGAACCAGGCCAAATACTCCAGCTGACCTCCCCAGGTGAAATGGTCTTCTTACTGGACATTTATTGATTGTTCTTATGCATGTGTGCATTTCAAAGTGTATGAATGTGACAGTTTTGTATGTATTTAGCAGCATCTGTGTTTCGCTGAGAGTGACGCTGCAGTGTTTGTGTGTGTTGTGGTTGGGTTGCTTCAGGAAGCGTACCCATGCTGACCAGGAGTTGGAGCAGGAGGACCTGACCGCCGCAGCAACGCCTCGGAGACGAATCATCAAGCTGAACAGTGTTAAGCAGCTCAGAGAGAGCATCACTGAGCACGCTCACAAAGGTAAAGCCCAACTCTTTCCAACCAATGTCAAATATCGGTTAGAGTGGTGTCTATTGGTCCTACCACAGGTTAAAAGTAGTGAATAAAAGGGGAGACCTGAGGAAAAGACCTATTGGCTGAATGCCTATAATTGTTTCAAGGTGTGTTATATGCTTGTGTTATATTGAAAATGTGTTTTTTGCCTATCCCACTGTCCTTAAGACTCCGTCAGAGAATGGGCGTCACAGCCAGGGGATCAGCCATTATTGACAGCGACACTGTCAGCAGTCAGGGTGAAAAACCTTGCTTAGTGGCTGAACTAAAGATTTTTCACTTTGGCGGCTGGGAGATTCAATCAAGCAACGCTTTGGATACTGGCCCTGTGCTGTTACCCGATAGACCCCATGCTCCTCCTATCCACTACATGTGTTCTGTACTCTAAACGTTTGGATTTGAAATCAGACGGGTTAATATGACGTCAACCTATACATTTTCAGCTTTTATTTGAGGGTGTTAGAATGCATATTATTTTCCCCAATTACAAATATATATTTTTTTAATATAGTCCCGCTATTGAAATAAAAAAAAGACAATTACAGTTCTAAAAATAATAGGATGGCCTCCCTCTATGCTGACCTCATCTGGTGTACAAAGGGATTTGCGCATAGCTAATATTGCTAAAGCAAACAAAGATGGCTGTTCACAAAGGATGGTAAAAACACTTCATAAAAAGATTTGTGTTGAGTGCATGTCAAATATGGCCTTCCTCAGGTCTTCAAGAGATGCTTCAGAACCACTCATTTGTAGGCTGTGTCAACCCCCAATGGACTCTGATTCAACACCATACCAAACTGTACCTGCTCAACACCACCAAACTCAGGTCAGAACCATGTTATCTTCATGCATTTGCCACAATTGTTGTACTCACATGCTTGTGTAAGTGCTTTACAACAAGATATCGCTGTTGAAATATACTGTAGAACTTAAGTGTTCATGTGAGGTTGCTCAAGGAGCTAAATTATTTTTTCTTCTCAGTCAGGAGCTGTTCTACCAAATTTTGATCTACGACTTTGGAAATATTGGCGTTTTGAGGTTATCTGTAAGTTTGATGTTCATGAATGTCTATGAAGTTAACTGAGGTACATGACTAGATTGGTACTTAACATTTAACCAATGCCTGTGGTTCCGGGTTGGTTTTCAATAAAGTATGCAAAACAGTGATTGTATTTTTTTTTTAAGTATTTGGTCTTTTGACCAGAGTTGGGCTGCCTGTGTCAACACAGAATGTTAGTCTCATTGTACGAGTGCAGATGTTGGATGGTTTTAGATAATAATGGATAAAATAACATGGACAGGATGGACATGATCCTAGATCAAACGCTTGAGGAATATGTGCTTGGCTCTGAGTTTGTGGATGTTGTTTCCAGGAGCCGGCACCTCTCTATGACCTGGCCATGCTGGCTCTGGACTCGGAGGAGAGCGGCTGGTCGGAGGACGATGGGCCCAAGGAGGGTCTGGCGCAGTACATCGTGGACTTCCTGAAGAAGAAATCAGAGATGCTGGAGGACTACTTCTCCATGGGGATTGACCAGGTTGGTCTGCTGTGCTGAAACGAGGCACTGTCATAACATTTGCACTTAAAACAAAACATCAACTTCTAGCATGACACCAGGAC
Organism: Esox masquinongy; assembly: GCA_016801175.1. NCBI lineage: Eukaryota > Metazoa > Chordata > Actinopteri > Esociformes > Esocidae > Esox > Esox masquinongy. The sequence goes on along the minus strand of JACXGI010011923.1, from coordinate 4,371 downwards.
AACTCTTAAGGTCGTTGTACATGTCTTGTGTGCAGGAAGGAAATCTCACCGGCTTGCCATTGCTACTTGACAAGTACATCCCTCCGATGGAAGGTCTGCCCATGTTCATTCTACGTTTGGCCACTGAGGTGTGAATCATGAGCTCCTGCTATGTGACCGTGTCCTCCACAATATGACTCTCTCTTCTAGACTAGAGTGACTAATCGGTAGATCTGTGTTTTGTAGGTGAACTGGGACAATGAAAAGGATTGCTTCCGAGACTTCAGCAAGGAGTGTAGCTTGTTTTACTCAATCAGGAAGCAGTATGTTCTGGAAGTGGAACTAAGAGAGGAGCAGCAGGTTTGTCAGATGCACCATCCTGGTTTGGGTTCATTAAAAAGTTACTGACTGTTGGGCTTTGCTAATAAACGCTTATGTCGTTATCTCGGCAAGCGGTAGGGAGACTGATTTGAATTGTTTCTGAACGTGGTCCTAGTCATTTAATACAAGAAAAATGGAGCAGGTTCATTCTAGATAGGTTTCTATAGAAATGTAATAAGGCTACATTTGTGTGACCTTTTATCCCCAGTTTGAAAATGTATCTTGCATGGTAGCAGTAGCAGAGGTCCACTGACCAAGGTCATATTTAGAAGCTAGGTCCAGAAAAGGATATTAATGCCATTCCTTTATTGAATAGCAGAAGACTGTCAAATGGGAGTTGCTCTTTGGATTCCAATTTTTGGTCCCATTTTGCATTTACTGAACCAGGCTGTTCAGTGCATGAATATATTGTGTTGCAGGATGCAGACATGAACTCGTGGCGTTGGAAAGTTGAGCATATCTTGTTCAAAGCCTTCAGGAGCCTCTTCAGTCCACCAAAACACTTCAGTGAGGATGGCAGTGTACTCCAGATCGCCAACCTACCAGACCTCTACAAAGTATTTGAGAGGTGTTAAGATATGACAAAAAAGATGAGTAATGTAATTCTGACCCAAATGTTTGCATGTTTTAATTCAGGAACCCATTTTATATTTATATGTACAGTTTAATGTTGTAAATAAAACATACCCTTTGACAACTACCTTCTAAATCCTTTAAGCTGTATTAAGAAATACTGTGACATAATCAAGATCTCTTAAAGGTTTTTGAATACGGAGTTTCATCAAATATATTCTATAGAGTGGATTATTCTATAAATGAAATTAAGGTCCTTGTAGCTTTGCATGCTACACGGTTTGGGTATATCTGGATAATTAAATGGCTCATGACTGATGGAATAATTATACCAAAATGAAACAAAGTGCAGTGTAAATCTGGTATAGTTTATTTGTAGAGTATTTAAATGCGGTAGCTGCCCCAGTCACAATCACTGTGTGGCCCTGAGACTTAAAACTGCTTGCTTTTTGAGCAGCAACAGTTTGAAGAAAGGGTGGTATGTAGTGCCATCTTCTGTTGAAGTTCATGCCTTTTTTCCACTCGAAAAAAAACTTAAACATCAGTTGTCTTTCAAAAGGAAGTTCGATGTGCCATTACCCATGCAAAAACAAACAAAAACATCCACCTTATATATATATACAGTTCTATCATTTACACATTTCCAAGAAATCTTTAAATATTATTTTTGAAGAAAAAACTCAACTTCAACAGACAATCGGTACTATATATTTCATCAAATCATGACTGCACCTTTAAATACATTATTCTGTACCGGTATTTATTGGTTTGAATATTTTTTTTCTTCCAATAATGCAAAACCCTCAGTCTCCAGGTGTGAGAAGGCACTTCTCTGTGTGAGGGGTAATGTTAAAGGTACAGGGCTAGAGAGAGCAGCCGTGACAGGTTAACAGTTTAAAAGCGCCATTATACTCATTCATGCAACTTATATAAAAAAAAGCAACAAAAAGAAAAACAGAAAAGCCAAGCACCCAGCTGGAGAAAAGTAAAACATTGTAAATAACATGACGTAGTAGAAAGCCTTAAATTAAGAGTTGATAATTTTCCTTAGATTCATCATCTCCTAATAACCTATGGTTTAGTATTTTAGATTTTTGAGTCTCCCTTCCAAAGACACTGGTGCACAAATGTGGTTAAACCAATGCTTTCTTTTTTAAAACTGTTTTACCTGTGGGCTACCTGTGTTTTTAATGCGTTTTTGGTTTTGCTACACAATTTAAGTGTTACTGAGGAAGAGTAGAAATGTGCTCCAGACGCAAAATGGCAGTCAAAGGTCTGAGGTGACAGTTTAAGGGCTTCTGTGACGATCCAGCGGCTCTCACTGCTGAGAGAGAAGGGCGTTCCGATTGGCCTTCATCTTCTCAAGGCGCTTTACTAGGTGGCTGTTGGTCATCTCCATCTCCTCAATCTTATCTAGGGCTGTACGCAGCTGTGAGAAAAAGGAGAGGGATTAAAGGTTGACAGTTTGTGCCATTTAACGCCGGACACTCATTATTTTCGGTCTTTGATTTCTTACCTCTCGTTGAAGTTTCCTTTTTTCAATTTTTAGTTCATCTTCTATTTTCTCCGAATTATCTGCTGATGCCTTGTATCTGGACACTTGTCCTTCAAGTCTGTTGATCTGTACAGGTTAATGAATTAAACAAAAATGACTGAAGGACAACCAAAGTCATTCACATGAATCTGACATGGATTTTCCTATTCTCATTCAAGCCCTAATTTACGTGTCCTGTCTGGCTTATTAGTCGGGATATGCTCAGCTACGGTGCATTTGGACTGCAGGGAAAGTATGTAATTGTTTCCATGACTCACATTTTGTTCCATTGTGCCCATTTCCTGTTCTGCCTTTGAGAGCTTGAACTTGTATTCACTTAACTGTCTGTTGGCATCTCCTGCAAAGTGTAAAACAGTCAAACAGGATATGGGGATTAAGATGATAGCCTTGCTGGTGCAGCCTTGCAATTTTTTCTTGGCACGTATGAAGAGAGAAGGAGCAGCTGCTTGTGTGCTTAAGGCCCATACAGAATTATTCAAAGAAAGTCAGTTCTCTGCACTTTCGATGAACTCCAGTAGGTCCTCAAACTTACAGAAACGCATTTATGGAGACTCACTGATCAAACCAAATTCAGGAATGAAATTTTCAATAATCTGTGTGTGATGTTAGAACACAAAGTAAAAAATAGGTCTATCATGAAAAAACCTAAGTGTCCAGTAAAGTTGCTCAGCTTTAAAGGTGCAACACATGGGAGTTGTCCCCCTTGTTGGATTACAAAACATTGTTACAAATTTCTGTAAAAGCTGTATTTTGTGGTATTGAATATATATATTTTTGGCAAAGTAGATGGTAACATGATTCCCCACATTATTTAGTGATATTTTTTCCTCATATAAACAATTACAATGTCTACATAGGGCCAAATGCACATGCTATTTGAAAACAAAAGTGTGCTGGAGGAGAAATTGTTAAGCCATTCACAACATTTGTGTGCATGCCACCATCAATCCGCTAGTACTGTCTGCAACACAAGGGATTTCTTTTGCATTACAGGTGCTGGTCATATAATTAGAATATCATCAAAAAGTGAAACTTGTATAATGTATACATTCATTCCACACAGACTGATATATTTCAAGTGTTTATTCCTTTTAATTTTGATGATTATAACTGGCAACTAATGAAAACCCCAAATTCAGTATCTCAGAAAATTAGAATATTGAGAAAAGGTTCAATATTGAAGACACCTGGTGCCACACTCTAATCAGCTAATTAACTCAAAACACCTGCAAAGGCCTTTAAATGGTCTCTGTCTAGTTCTGTAGGCTGCACAATCATGGGGAAGACTGCTGACTTGACAGCTGTCCAAAAGACGACCATTGACACCTTGCACAAGGAGGGCAAGACACAAAAGGTCATTGCTAAAGAGGCTGGCTGTTCACAGAGCTCTGTGTCCAAGCACATTAATAGAGAGGCGAAGGGAATGAAAAGATGTAGTAGAAAAAAGTGTACAAGCAATAGGGATAACCGCACCCTGGAGAGGATTGTGAAACAAAACCCATTCAAAAATGTGGGGGAGATTCACAAAGAGTGGACTGCAGCTGGAGTCAGTGCTTCAAGAACCACCACGCACAGACGTATGCAAGACATGGGTTTCAGCTGTTGCATTCCTTGTGTCAAGCCACTCTTGAATAAGACACAGCGTCAGAAGCGTCTCGCCTAGGCTAAAGACAAAAAGGACTGAACTGCTGCTGAGTGGTCCAAAGTTATGTTTTCTGATGAAAGTAAATTTTGCATTTCCTTTGGAAATCAAGGTCCCAGAGTCTGGAGGAAGAGAGGAGAGGCACAGAATCCACGTTGCTTGAAGTCCAGTGTAAAGTTTCCACAGTCAGTGATGGTTTGGGGTGCCATGTCATCTGCTGGTGTTGGTCCACTGTGTTTTC
>JACXGI010011922.1:9534-23993 GCA_016801175.1 Esox masquinongy | reverse complement strand
CATGGGCATGCATGGTGGAGGCAGTGTCATCTTTATTAATGATGTAATGAAAGATGGCAGGAGGAGAATTCATTCAGATGTGTACAGAAACATATTGGCTACCAATGTACAAGAAAATGCCACCAGACTCACCGCTTCACAATGCAACAGGACAATGAACCAAAACACACTGCTGACGCAACCAAGGAGTTAATCAGGTGAAAGAAGTGGAACGTTTTTAATTGTTCAAATTAATCTCCGTACTTTGCCTCCTATTCATCTTTGAATTGTATTTTCATATGCCTTGAGTGTGCAGCAAAAATACCTATTTCGACTTTCCCAATACTTATGGAGGGCACTGCAGATTCTCAACCCTTGCTCCATTTGGCCTATTGGAATATCGTATCGGCATGTGATACTGTCTTAGTGTAACAAGTGCAGGAACATTACATATTACCAAAGATGGAAGTTCCTTAAGCCAAAGAGTGTGTTAGCTTGGTTATAGTAATACCATGGGTGGGATAGGCAATAAAAAAGGGAATTCCTCACATGTGATGCATAACATTAGATAAAATGTTAAGCTAGCCAGCTGTTTTCAAATACAGGCTAAACATAGTATCTCCACCTATCCCTAGGACAAATACATATAATTTTTTTATAGTTCACTCAGTTATCGTTGCACCAGATAGGATTAGCTACAAAACGAGTAATTCCAAACCAAACATAGCTAGCTACGTTGCAGCTATCTAGAGTTGCAAATACATTGTATCTGATATTCTCCTTGTACACTCTAGAAGGGGAATGCAATTTCTCCTTTAAGTATTTTTTAGGCCAACATTCTCAAAAATAAAGTGGTATTAAATCAACTGTAATGACTGGATTTAAAGTCCTGAGCTCCTGTGCTTATTTGAATAGAATACACTACACTTCTCACAGTATCATTGTCATTCCCCGCAAATCCACAGAAAGCCTCACTTAAACAACTTCCTCACTAACAGCAGCAAATGGACTGATTTACATTGAGACACACATAAACAAGCAGTTTCCCTTGGCATCAACACTATTGCCCTTCAACATAAAGCATTGTTTGGAAGAGTTTCATTTGACTAGATAGCAAGATTTATAAGAGAATAAACAGCAGAGAGAACTCAGTCATCAAATGGTATTCACAGATTATACTGTTCCCAGTCCTGGTACCATCACACCACAGGGCAGAAAAACACATCTCTGAAAAACAGTTTAGCACCCCAGGATTAGCGGATCCGCCCAGGTATAACTCAAAACTAAGACCAGGCCCAGAGCCAATGATTGCCCTTACATGCATGGAATCTTAAAATTGGTTACCATTCATTTCCCCCATTTTGTTGTTTTAGATCAACTACATATCCTGTTAAACCCCAAACTCCACCTAGCAAAGTATCAGGTGATACAGTGTCAGACACCTCAACTCCACCATACAACTGTGAGAGCCTAACAATAATTCATCCAGCTAACTCACTATACAATCCCTTTAGGCCTCCAGTAGCATTTACTCCCTTTACACACTACTGCACAACCATAGTTGTAGACTGACATCAAAAACACACCAACCAGATCCATAACGACAGCGATCGAGACAGATTGGCATAACCATGTATAATACCGAGTCAAATGGACGCGCCACAGAAATCTGATCCAGAACCAGTTGCGTACGCAGCCTTACAGTGTGAACCCTAGGCTACAGAACATGTCATAATCGATTCATCTCAGCTGTAGCAAGAGAAGCGCAGAACAAAATCATAATGACACGTGCTAAGAGCGGCGCGCTCTGTGCCAAAGTATAGCAGGCGCTTTATTTCCACCTGATACGACATCAAACAAACCTTCATTTCACTGTACCAAGCTTTACAACTGGGTAAACATTTATGATCACAAAAACATGTCACCGTCACAAATCCCATCACCATCACAAGCAAAAGCATTTTTGCTTATTTTCATAAGAATAAAACATAATTTCTTACCTTCTTCGTGCATTCTCTGCAAACATAAAGTCAGATTTCTCCTCCAGCCCGGCATATTGGTGAAGATGAAAGCGGTAATGTTGTATTGTAAATGATGATGACGGAGAATGGTCGTAAACTGCTACTTCTCTTCTGGACAGCGAGCTGTATAATAAGCGCACTATTAATTCCCTCTGCGGCACTTCAGAGGAAAAGCAGGTGCGAGTGAGTCGCGATAAGTGATAGGAAAATTATTTTCAACAACCGTAAACCTTTTTGAGAGGTAGTCCGTTATTGTTTGCCTTTAGAGAGAATCACCGCTTAAATGGAAAGCAGAGTAAGCATGACTCAAGGGTCTGCCTATCATGTGTTTGGTAAAGTGCATGATTCGCGCTGCTGCCCTGCATGACTCGAAACCGGAAAACACAAGGACGGAAAGTCGCCGCCGGTACGCTAGAGTTGGACATCTCACTGGAATCAGCTGTTCAAGGAACAGCCAGAACCTGCATAAAACAGACGTTCTGTGATCCGACAGTTATATGCAAATTATTTTTCGTGAAATGTGACAATGCTAATGCAAAGTCTTGAAAACGGTACTGAACTGTTAGGTTGAGTAGGCTATATAATAAAAGAGTCGCTCGCATTTTGTTAGGTGGTACTATGAGGTGATATTTCTAAACACGCTACCTTAAAAATGACTCGTCTAATGATGTTTTAGTGTGTGTCAGAGACATAACCCGCTGTAGTGTCCTAGGGAAAGTAAAACTCATTACACTCCGGTTCTCCTCCTGGTTCTCTACCCTGTAGGCACATGCAGCTAAAGTCCCACGGTTTGAACACATTATAGCACTTCCTTAAGAGAGTAGCCATTGATATATTTCAGGAATTAAGTTGTTATGAACTGCTTATGAATTTCATTACCAGATGATATGTGAATGTAATTAATCGATCCTATGTTCGATCCACTAATACGATCAAACTAGTTTACTTGATTTTATATTTGTTTAATTGTATATAGCTCAATTTACATTTGTGTTCTCTCTAAATTGGGTATTGTTACTTTATTTAAAGAACTGTAGGGACTACTGATCCTAACGGGATGGTAGTCTCACTTTCCACTTTCATTTAAATTCCTCAAAAACTGTATCCTTAATAGATTTCCTTTCAATACGTAATGAAAGCCTAACTTGTCAGGTAGGTATGGAGATGCCATAGGCTACCTTTACTGAGCTTATTCTGATTAGAAGATATGGATCATCTAATATAACTTGTGTAGTTGTTACAATCATCCCCACCGTGAGGTTGGAAGTCCCTATGTTATTGTAATGAGAAACCAGAAAAGCAACCAGGCAAGCCTAGTTCAGCCAGCCCCGATTAGAAGGGATGAATGTTATGGTCCTTGGCTGGTTTCAATAGGCGGTTTTCTATGTGGCAAACTGTGTCTTTAACCATTACGCCATTTAAACAGCGGGAATGCTAATAGCAAATAGCTATACAGCCTACCTATAACGAAAACAATGACTCCAGTCACTCCATGGCTGGTTAGTTTCTTTAGAAAACAATAACAGTATGAAAGGGTCAAGTAATACAAATATTCTTTTAAATATATGAGATTCATGGTATTACAGAGTGGATACATATTGTTGTGTGATGCCTGAAAAGTAGAGTGGATAAACATTTCTGAGAGACAAAATACTGAAGGTTGGGGATAATCCCACAAAACCACAGGGTTTGCTGGTAGTCAATTCACCTCTGTATAGTCTCCAAATGCAACTTTTATCCCAGCCATTACATTTTTGCTGAAATAACATGGGCAACAAAACATTTATTAATGGAACTAAAGTGTACTCTTGTACAAAGATTACTGTAGATGGTCGTCCATACCATAACAGTTGAACAGCAAACCACTACGCTACGGGAAGGACGAGGAAATCGAAAGCACTGGCTGAATCTCAAATCATATATTACATACTACATTAACGGAACTAAAGTGTACTCTTGTACAAGGATTACTGTAGATGGTCGTCCATGCAATAACAGCTGAATAGCTAACCACTACGCTATGTGAACTATGAGGAAATCGAAAGCATTGTCTGAATCTCAAATCGCATACTACATACTACAAGTACGTTCTTCGCGGATGAACATACATACTCTTTTGTATATAGTAAGCTAGTATGCCAGTATTGGGACCGATTGGGACATACTACCACGTCAGAAAATTGCGTCTCGACATTAGATCATTTTGTCACGCATTAACATCACACTGTAAAAAAAGAATCTGTAAATTTACAGGTAAATTTCTGGCAGCTGGGACGCCAGAAAATACAGTTAAAAAACAGATTTATATTGTAAAACAAAATACGTTATTAATCTGTAGAAATACGGAAATTTACTTTACTTAAAATCAAGTATATTCCTGTAATTTCATTGCAAGAACCAATTTTCTCACCCAAATTCTCCCTTTTGTTGCTGTCATCAATCACTTTTAAAAATGTTTGTGATTCAAGTTAATTGTATTTATATATCAGTTATTACTATTTTGATGACATACCAACATCTATCAGGCACAAGGTTAGCAGTAATATGCAAGAGTCAGAGCTCTATTTTGTCAGAAATCACAAAACAGTTTATAAAGCAGTGAAGCAAACCAAACAGAATAGTCTTCATTTCTATGGTTGGCACACAAACACAACCATAATCCCCAAAAACAATCCAAAGCTTAATACTGTACATAAATAACAAAGATAGCACAAAAAACAAAGGTCTGTCATGTTCTTATCAATTACAACAAACATAAACATGAACAAAATGAAATGCTGCGAAGCATGCTGAGATATGGACAATAAAAAAGAAATACTCTTTATTTATACAGTTGTGTAATTTAAAAAATAATTTTACTGTCATTGTGAAATACAGAAAATTACATGTAAAATTTAAAGTGAATTACCATGAAATTACGTTTATTTTTTACAGTGCATGCCAAGTCTGAATATTTAGCTAGACACCATTAATCATTTGTTAAACTGACTAACGTTTCTTATTAAGTTTACTTCCACCACAAATAGCATCTATGAAGTGTATGGCTTTTATTAGCCAGTAATAGGCCAACTAGTATCTACTTACTACTTGTCATAAGTCATAGTCATAAAAATTGAGCAATTGCTAGCGAGACAGAAGATGAACTTTACACTGCCAAAGATATTTCCTTTCATGGCACAACAACATTTGTTTTTCTTTCATTGATACAATAACTATAAATATAGGTGACGATAACTTTTTCATCTGTCTGTGCTGAACAAATCCTAATGCATACTTTTTTGTAGGTAGCGCGAATCGAGCACTGGTCACCCGCATGGAAGTCCGCGTCTCTAACCACTACGCTGTTTAACAAGGGGTAGTCACTCACTCACTCAAGTGACATTCGCTCTTACCCGGCCGGCTCCGCTTATGCGGTCTGGCAAGAAATTCAAGTTGAGACAATGTTAAAAATGTGTAAAAAGTTTGATTCAACTAAAATTTAAAATACAATATTATATATTACATACTGAAATATGTCCTGCAAAAACACAACAACATTAAATAAAACCATGCCAAAACAATGACATCAAAATGTGATTTCAACGGTAATAATCAATTTTTAGCAAATACAATGCAAATAAAATGTTATATCAATCAAATCAATCAATCATTCATAAGCCACACATCTGGCAAGTATAGAGTAGCACTTTGAGACACCTGCTGATGTAAAAAGGGCTTTATAAATACATTTGATTGATTGACAAAATGTTATATTTCACTGAAATTAATATATCCGAAACATCTGCAAAATAGACAACAACAATTAATAAAACCATGCCATAACAATGACGTGAAAATTAAAATTCAATAGTAACATTCTTAAGTAAACATTGATAACAAGAACAGCATTGCTAACAAGACCCTCACCAACCCCAACTCATCAACACCTGACTTTTATAGCTTTCATCATCCAACCCAGACTCATCGTTCCGACATATATAAATGTCTAGCCCAGGGCTGCATGCCTGGTACGCCCACCCATGAGACGGCCAATCCAAACAGAGGTTTATGGCTAACAGTGAAGCTCGCAGCCGCATGTTGCAGTATGACAGGAAAATAACTAAACAATAGCTCTCCCTTTACACTTTTCAATGATAATAATTATTTAAAGATTAACTAATACAATAAAAGTCTAGAAGAAAAAAATGTTCACCTCAATGCTGTGTGGCTTATCAATGAAATGACCATGGGGTGAACTCAGACCCAAAATGCAAAAGTTCAGGTACCAACATTTTTGAACAGCGCCCTCTAGGGTGCAAGATATAAGCAGTGAGACAACCAACATTTGAGACAACCAACCCCGTTCTCCCCTACTATTTTAGCTGATCAGGACCCTTATACAGAAACATTAAATAGCCACAATGCATTCAAACCAACTGTCGTGCAAGTTTTATTTTCACTTTTGTTCAACCAGCTTACAAAAGATGTTAAAACAAAATGTTTTAAAAACATTTAAAAAAGCAATTTAGATTGGCACAATTATTCCATACACTAATACGTGCTTGTTTGCTCATTTGAATACTAACTGGGTGAATCTGGGTAGAATTTTAGCGACCATGAAATTAATCAGGGATTTCATTTCTTGTTTGAAGAGAAGTGATAGTGTGTTGAACAATGACAAAGTTAGAAGAGAGTGAGACTGCCACTTTTACATGTAACAACAGAAGCCCATGTGCTTTCTCTCAACCAACAGAAACCTCTGTATTTTAGAATGTGATTTTGTATGGAACCAAAATAAATGCTGCGAAATACTATCATTCCACTATTACCACTGATTTATTCTAGACATTTTCTCACACTACAAGCAAAGTCTCCATAATACTTTTTTAAAGGTATTATGTAGGTTTGTTCAATAATGTGCTACTTTAACTATCATTTACCTACACAGACTTTTAAGTAGATAAGAACAAAAGACTCCCCAGTTCCCTCTGCTCTGAGTGGTTCCCTCCATGTTGTCATGGCCCATGAATACATTCTGAACTGGAGATTAGATGGTGATTGGAGTTATCTTCAGATGGGCCATGGTGTCACAGGCTCTGGCTCCTCTCTTCTTCCTAGGTTCCTACCCTACTTGGGAGTTTTTCCTAGCCACTGTGCATCAACTTTTGGTTGCTGCTTGCACTTTTGGGGTTTAGGATGGGTATGAGCACTTTGTGACCGTTGCTGAAAAAAGGCTTTATAAAAACAAGTTGAGTAAAATTGGATTCAGGGGTGTTAACTAAAGATCATCTACAATAATTGGTTCTGTGAACTAATGCTTGCTATGTCTATTATGGTCTTCCTTCCATCACATACTTGTTCCAGTGACAAATTGAGTTTAGTGTACTTTCACTAGCGATGGGAAGCGTGAATCCGACTCTTGAAATTTCAACCCAGTCTCCTCGAAGCGAAAGGGTCGAGGCTTGCATCTGAGCTACAATATCACGCGACTGATGACGTTTGAAGCTTCGGACCTCACGCAACCATCTGATAGGGTTTATAAAGACAAACATCAAACTGGTAATAAGTCATCCAGAGTAGGCTCTCATCTCCACGCCCCATTAAAGGGGAAAACAAACCTGCATCCCGCAAAGACTACAACAGCGTAAACAAGACAAACCAGACAAATAAAATTAATAACGCTTGTTATGCTGATGAGTTGCTGTGTGGTTGGTTGTCCCCCTTGCCATTCCATTTTGCACCTATTACTTTTGTTTTCATGCTGTACTGCTGTTAGTGTCACCTACTCAATGTATTAGCTGCAGACTGACCAGTGTTAAACATCGGCAGGACCAACGTGGCTAGCTAGGTCAGTTGTCGGAGCCTGTTGCTATTGCTAGGTTGCATACTATTTGTAGAGCAGGAATGAAAAGTAAACTATTTCACTGGTAATTTGCTGACCTGGAGACTCAGTAATGTAGGAACAGTTGTCCAAGTAGGTCACCTCTGGCCATAGAGTGGGGTTATTGCACCTGTATGAAGATGTATCAAATTCATCTTTTCTATTTACCTTGCACGTTCTATGGCAGGCATAGTGAACATTTATTGACTTGAATATATTTTTGTCATTTATAAACTAATGAATTCTGGTGGTTTTGTACTGGTATTTTACATGTCTATGGCGAGTGTCGTTTGTTGTCCCCCAAAAAGGGGCGGGAACGTGTTGCGAGTCAAAGTTCCCGGATGTGCCGGTCCGCGCTTTCCAACCATGTTTTAAAACATAGATTCCTATCTATAGCCTGATTATCAAGAACTAATGAAATTCACAAATCGGATAGCTAAGTAGCCTAGGTAAAGTTGGTAATTACATAATCTGACATCACTGTCACAGTGCTGAATCCAATCTTGGTTAAGGTTTTATGTTACAGCACACTTGAAATATATTTATTTTCGTATAAGTTATGTTAATATTTTGTCTTCCATAGCCTCAATAATACCAAGGACGCAAAAGTTTTAAAATTACTGTTGATCAGGAGATTGAACTAAATTTCCGATCGAAGCTTACTTTTAAATTTCAACCCGTTCTAATCCATAGGAAAGGGCTGAGGCTTCCATCGGAGTAATACCACGAGCCAGAAGGACGATTGATGACGACTGACTCGGTGTCTTAGACTTTCAAACACCTACCTCTACTGGTCCCCTCTTTAGTCATTTATTTTAAAAAGTTGTTAGCTTGGTAAGTCCAGCAACGGCGCAGCTGGTAGCTTCATTGGGTCCGCCTCGATCACACCTACAGCGTCAAAGCAGAAAGCTTGCAGAACATTTTGTGCAGCTACGCAACTGAACGCATTGATTTTCCACAAGTCTTGCATGCTGCATTTTATAAAATGGAGAATCATTTTCGCTGAGCATATTTTGTGTCAAGTAGCTACCTACGTAGGCTACCAATTATTGGCTAGAAAGCAACTTTTTATATTCATTCGTACAGCTAAGTTCATTTCTGTCAAGTCAACATCTTGACAGTTTTCTCCAACCTTGTGTTTACCTGCTCCAACTGTTCCATGAAATCTTAAATGTGCACAACACATTTCAGCAGGATTCTACACCGACGTTTAGTTTTACAGTGAGGTATTATGTATAAATATTATACATTTATTTTATCAACCCCTTCCCAGATATAATAATGGAAATGCTGTTAGATCATCAGTCCAGACATTTTCTCCTAGCAAATTACATGACATATCCCTCAATATACATGACATATCCTGTAGTAGTTGACTTACTGTACTCTACTATAGCTTGCTAACGTTAGTTGGCTTGCTAGACAGTACTGTAATTCGATGGGAACTACGAAACTGATTTTAGTTATATGACAGATAGTTATCTATCTGTTTTGTTAAGAAGTTAAATACGCTTACCTGAGATTCCTTGTCCAGAAATTATGACGGTGCTCCAGAAATGATGTCGGCTTAACGAACTAAACTGATGTTTGTTTAACGTAGTGGTACAGTACCGTTTGCTACCTGCAGTAGCCAATTAGCCAGGTTTTACCATAAAAGAAAACTTGCGCTACCTGCAGTTAGCTAGGTATATTACAGTACTATAATGTAGGCTACACGACTAAATTAGAAAATAACTAAATTGGAAAATTACTAGATTAGAAAACGAAAGTATGATTAACATCAATGATTATAACATTTCTAAATAGCAATAACTACTTATGTAGGCTAACCACAGTAGCAGAAGAGTACTGGTGAAAACTCACAGACATGAGTAAATCAGAACATAAATCAGAATTATCTTAAACTGGAGTAAAGTAAACGTGCTATAGCCACCGGTTATGTCTGCTGAGATACTGTAAACGTCTGACGACTATTTAGGAGTACAAACTATAACCAACAAGAAATGGCGGGACGCTCGCGCTGTGGCACATCTGCGCGTGCAGTTTTCAATGTGTGTACGCATTCCGTCTGTTGTGGGAGATTATATAGAACTATTTGAATTGGTCTGAATTGCGGTGAATTCTTGTGACTCTAAAGATCTTCAGGTGAACTTTGAAATATTTGGAATACGTGGTTTCCGGTGTGGTGGCAGTAATGACATTGTAAGCAAAGTACGTAGCAACGAAAATAGGAGTTAATATTTCCCGGTTGTAGTTACGTAAGATCGTTACCAAACTGGTACGAAAGTTGTTACATTGTCAGTACGTCCTGTAATTACGTTTCAGCTACATCCGGAGTAGGTAAGGAAGATTACCAACTATGTGGTCATTAATTTCCATCAAATAACGTTGGAGTTACGTAGGATCGATAACAAACCGGTACGTAAGTAGTTCCCTTGTCAGTACGTCGTGTAATTATGCTCCTGCGACGTGCTGAGGAGTTAAGGAAGATTACCAATTATGTGGTAATGCAATTACCTTCGGATAACGTTGCCCCAACGTTTTGAGAAGGTTATGTCATGACATTACCAATCCATAACGTCAAGGTTGGTCGTGGTTACGTAACGTGTTAGCTGGGTATAAGCCCTTTACTTTAGATTGTTTAGTTCCTAATTCCAATTACGATATTAAACACTACAAATCAATTACATTTTTCTTACCGCAGACAAATGACCCTGCGTTCAATTTGACAAATGAAATCACGCTATTTGGTGTCCATTTTGGTCCGTGGTCCTACCGTCTGGAGAAGTTGATTGTAATGGCCTTGGTCCAGACCGAAGTAGCTAAGAAATTCCTCTCCTAAAAGCCGAAGCTCTTCAGTCAAGTCCCAAACCTGTTTTCGCGATCTCAGCAGTTGGTCTCATTGTTAAATGAGCCTATCAATACTGTCTTGACTGTTCAGTATTGTAAAAACCTCAAAGCTTTTAATTTTAGAGGGAGATTATAATATAGGATGTCAAACGTGATATGCTTGTTCTGAAATATGTACTATTAATGTTGTAGTTAGTGAATTATCAAAAAAATATATGTTGACATTTTCTATAAGAAAAAAATTGCTATAAGTGCAAAAAGAGTTGGATAAATCCAACACATACACAAGACCAACTGTTCTGCAACTGCTTCTGCACTGCAATGCTGCAAGCCAATCGCAGCGTTCCATTTGAAATGAATTAACTTCCGGTGTACCAAAGTGCATCGACGCTGTAGTTCTGCCTTTTGGCCAGATCAGATCCGCTAATTGTGTTGTGAATGCATTGTTTTGTTTCAAGCCCTTTCCATATCGCTACTCATTATTTTTAGATTTACGACGCATCTATAAATAGAGGCAGATATGTACGGCCGCCGGTTATCCTGCCCTTTTCGATTTGTCAGACGTTATTTATAGAGACATAAATGCTACAAATAATGCATGGAGGAAGATTTAATCTGGTATTTGGCTACAATGTCAGTAACTTGTTGGCAATAAAAAAGTTCTGAACGGTTTGTTACGGTAGCAACTGCACGTTTGTCAGCGAATGTCTGCCACTTGGGGATAACTTGCTAGCTACAGAATCTGTGTAGATAGTTAGAGTGTGTGTAGAGCGGTGTATTTTGCAGCTTTTAGTTCGTTTTAGTCATTATAATTATAATTACGCAGGCCATACTTAAGAAAAAATATTTAATATATTTTACAAACATTAACTTAATTCCGTTCTGACAATGCATTTTGGATGAGATTGGTTGCATAGCCAAACTTATTTATAAATTGACGGTTTCCGGTTTTATTAACGCACACGTTTTGGCGCTCGAGTAGGAGAAATCCAGCGCATACAACACCCCAAACGCGATGCATCCGCAAAGAGTACGCATACTGCTATATGTCTTTGCATCATAACGCACTTCATTGGAAATGACTGAACTTCCGTTGTTATGCATATACATAGCGGAAATGTTCTGGCCAAGGCGTGATCGAGGCTTTATTCATTAATCTGGTACCAGATCCAATCCGGATCATGTTTAACTTTTTGAGTGCAAAAAGTCTGCCTTCTGACTGTTTATTGTTGTTCAAATACTTTGTTTAATTTAGTGTATCTTATGACACTCTTGTCTTAATAGTACAAAACATTAGAACAGATGTACAGTTGAAAAATGCTAGCTGGAAAGGCAAGAAGAATGTGGGATATGAACCTCACAATCTAATTTCCTTTAGCAAAATGCAAGCCTAACCACTGCAAGTACCCCTGAATGCAGTGTGCAGTTTGGGGCGGGTCTCAATGTGGGCGGAGTCAAACTTTTACAATGTAAAGAAATTGCAAATCACATGCTTTCAAATATTAAGCGCTCAGCTAGCATATGCATTGAGCATATTGGCTGTAAAAACTAAAAAAATAAAATTGACTTGAAATTAAATAATAACATTATTCTAAATATCTATAGTAACTTGGAATTCACTTTTAGAAACATGAGTTTGGCCAGTCTGTGGTGCCAAATGGTGCATGTTGCATTTCTTATCATTGCTGTACTTCTCTACCTCTCCTGTGTCCAGCGAGGACCACTGCAGCTGTATATAGACCGAGCCATCATGTATGTCTCTAAACTGGTTACACACCAGAGAGTGTTGCCAGGTTAAGCAAAAATTTCCAGAATGACTGCTCAAAACCAGCCAAAATGCCTGAAAACTTGCCCAACTTTTGTTGGTGCACAATATTGACTATTTTACAATATGCGGTATATACGCGTGTGAAGCAGCGGATCCTACCTTAGCTGACGTCTGACTGTAATAACAGCATAGAAACACAATATACTGTAGCACATAAAGACAGAAATGGCGCGGCCGCGGTGAAGTTCAGAAGTAGCCCAAAAACCAGCCACCTGCGACCAATTAATTTTCACCTGCGACATTGTTTGAAAAGTAGCTACATTTTGCATGAAAACGGGGATATGGCAACCCTGGCACCAGATCAACCCTTCAATCAAAGACCTCAATTTTAAATCTTCAATCAAAGACATCAGAAGCTGGGATAAGACGCTTATCTTAAAAGTACAGCATGCAACGAGTGGAAACATTCTCTGATAATATTATTGGAAAACTACAGTATAATTAACAGATAATACAACTACTATCACATTTAATTCACACATTTGGTTCTCCTCATTCCTGTAAGTTAGTTTTATTTTGCACCTGTGGGTTTTATCAGTTTCTTTATGTAAATATTTAGTAAACCTCATGAAAGCTTAAGCAACTGTATTTATATTTTAACCCATGTTAGGTTCAAGCCGTAGGTTAGGTTCAATTTAAGGTGACCTTGAAGAAGATGGGAAGGTGTCGCGTTTAAATGCACTCGTCTCCACCCACATTGATCCTGGCCCCGAACTGCACACTGCAGTCAGGGGCTTCTCCAAGTATCTCTGACTGCAGTGCCACGAAGTCATGTAGGATACCGCGAAAGACATCTATATAAACATTAAATATGTGATAATTATGTCTGACCAGCAGGTGACGCCACCGTGCAGTGAGTTTAAAACCCTTGAGAGAACAAACTGTTTTATCAGCCCAATTTGACGAAAGCCTTGAATGCTTCCGAAAGCCTTGAATGCTTCCGAAAGCCTTGAATGCTTCCGAAAGCCTTGAATGCTTCCGAAAGCCTTGTATGCTTCCGAAAGCCTTGTATGCTTCCGAAAGCCTTGATTTCCCACTAGTACTTACTACAATTGAGTTGTGTGGTTGTTCCAACTGGCTTCTAAAAATGTATGAACTAACTCTGGGTCACTCTGGATGAGAGGGTTTCTAAATGATTGAAATGTGAATGTAACCAGGGAAATAGCCCACCCATGAGGCCACAGAAATGGAGTGGTCCATGCATGCCAATATCAGATGATGGTCAGAAAACAGTCGAGCTGTACAGATTCTGCCTTCAAGTTGTTTAATCAGTGGAAATATGAAAAAAAAAACACATTTACACAATCAAATGGAAGAAAATCTCACAAAACAGTTTTGTTTTTGACAGAATGTTATTAGTTTATAAAGAAGTTCATTTACAGATGTCTGAACCGGCTGTAACCGGTTTCTCTCAATATTCCGTGTTATTATGATTTCATCATAGATTAGCAAGTCTGTGCATTAAATACATCATATGAAGCAAACTAGTAAAAATAACAATTATCAATGATGTATTAACAACTTGAAGTTCAGGAGCTGCAGAGAGCGGAGGTCAATAATTTAACCGGACACAGACGACATCTGAAATATCCTCCAGCTCCCTGAACACGGTCACACTGGGAGGACAGTACAGGGACCCGGATGCGTTCTTCTGAGCCCAAAATAATCCCATCTAGAAAGAAGACAGAAGTCCTGGTGCACTTGGATCATTGTTCGTTTGACACAGCACCCTGGCCTTTATTAACATCACTGATACAAGCCCACTGGCCATCTGCAGACTCCTTCCACAGCGTCACCTGGAGAACAGAGAAGACAGTTAACAACCAAACACAATCTGGTACAGAACGGAGAAGACATTAACAACCAAACACAATCTGGTACAGAACGGAGAAGACATTAACAACCAAACACAATCTGGTAC
>JACXGI010011921.1:0-23908 GCA_016801175.1 Esox masquinongy | reverse complement strand
TAGTTGCATCTCAGAGCAAAAGCCATGGTCCGCAGAGAGCTTCCAAAGCATCAGAGGGATCTCATTGTTGAAAGATATCAGTCAGGAGAAGGGTACAAAAGAATTTCCAAAGCATTAGATATACCATGGAACACAGTGAAGACAGTCATCATCAAGTGCAGAAAATATGGCACAACAGAGACATTACCAAGAACTGGACGTCCCTCCAAAATTGATGAAAAGACGAGAAGAAAACTGGTCAGGGAGGCTTCCAAGAGGCCTACAGCAACATTAAAGGAACTGCAGGAATTTCTGGGAAGTACTGGCTGTGTGCTACATGTGACAACAATCTCCCGTATTCTTCATATGAATGGGCTATGGGGGTAGGGTGGCAAAATCTGTTATGGTCTGATGAAACCAAGATTGAACTTTTTGGCCGTAATTCCAAAAGGTATGTTTGGCGCAAAAATTACACTGCACATCACCCAAAGAACACCATACCCACAGTGAAGCATGGTGGTGGCAGCATCATGCTTTGGGGCTGTTTTTCTTCAGCTGGAACCGGGGTCTTAGTCAGGGTGGAGGGAATTATGAACAGTTCCAAATACCAGGCAATTTTGGCACAAAACCTTCAGGCGTCCGTTAGAAAGCTGAAAATGAAGAGGAAGTTCACCTTGCAGCACGACAACGACCCAAAGCACACATCCAAATCCACAAAAGTATGGCTTCACCAGAAGAAGATTAACATTTTGGAATGGCCCAGCCATAGCCCAGACCTGAATCCAATTGACCATCTATGGGGTGATCTGAAGAGGGCTGTGCACAGGAGATGTCCTCGCAATCTGACAGATTTGGAACGCTTTTGCAAAAAGGAGTGGGAAAATATTGCCACGTCAAGATGTGCCATGCTAACAGACTCCTACCCAAAAACACTGAGTGCTGTAATAAAATCAAAAGGTGCTTCAACAAAGTATTAGTTTAAGGGTGTGCACACTTATGCAACCAGGTTATTGTGAGTTTTTTATTTTACCCCCTCAAAGATTTTCAATTGAATTGTTCACGTTATGGGTCACATTAAAGGTGGAAAAAGTAGTGACATGATTTATCTTTGTCTCATTGTTTTACATCACAAGAACCTGGCATTTTTACAGGGGTGTGTAGACTTTTTATATCCACTGTATATTGTTCAGCATTACTGGTGTCTTCACTGATGTGCAAGTTACCCATGCCGTGAGCACTAATGCACACGCTTTTGAACTGTGCGCTGATAACAAGCAGGATGGTCCCTCTCCTCTATAACCTAGATAACGCAGTCCGTGACTACCAAAAAGAATTTCAGATTTTGGTTTGTCAAACCACAGGACAGTTTTCCCACTACGCATCAGTCCATCTTAAATGAACTTGGGCTCAGAGAAGGCGGCAGCGTTTCAGGATCTTGTTTATATATGGTTTCTTCTTTGCATGGTAGAGTTTTAACTTGTATTTGGGGATGCAGCGACGTACTGTGTTCACAGGCAATGGTTTTCAGATGTGTTCCTGAGCCTATGCAGTGATGCCCACTACAGAATTGTGTCTGTTTTCAATGCAGTGCCGCCAGAGGGCCCTAAGATCATGGCCATCCAATATTGGAGATTTCTCTGGAATCTGAATTTTTATTATATTATTCATTGTAGATGATGAGATCCCCAAACTCTTTGCAATTTTACATTGAGAAACATTATTCTTAAATTTTTGCACTATTTGCCTGCGCAGTCTTTCAGAGTGGTGAACCCCTCCCCACCTTTACTTCTGAAAGACTCATCCTCTCTGGAATGATCTTTTTATACCCAATCATGTTACTGACCTGTTCTTAATTAACATAATTAGTTGTGTTCCACCAGGTTGCTTTTTGCATTACACAACTTTTCCAGTCTTTTGTTTCCCCTGTCCCAACTTTTCTGAAACGTGTTGCTGCCATCAAATTCAAAGTGGGCATATATTTTTCAAGAAACATTAACGTTTCTCAGTTTCAACATTTGATAAGTTGTCTTTGTACTATTTTCTATTGAATATAGGGTTTAAATGATTTGCACATGATTGCATTCTGTTTTTCTTTACATTTTACACAGCATCCCAACTGTTTTGGTTGTAGTTAACAATCACAAATATGGCATCTTGAGGGTTTACAGTATAATGTTAATATATCAGAACTAAGTGGTGTTCCCAGGCACTGAAGTATAGATCATAATAACACTACCACACTATTGGTGTAACATGGTGGAATGTGTGAAGGAATTCACAAATGAAAGCGTAGAGCAAAGAAGTGGGTATACTCCATTCCTTTGCTGGGATAGGTTCCGGAAAGTGATTCCTTGTTGTGACTGCGTCTTTGTGTTGCTGGTTCCTGTAATCAGGCTCACATAATACTAGACCCCTCACACACACACATGCATGTATGCCCATGTTCCTGAACACACAGACACACACACATACTGACTGCTGAAGAAATTGGATTATGCTTTTAAATATGACACCCACTATTAGGGTGTGTTTGTGTCAGTGTGTTTTTAGTCATACGTAGTTAGTTTTACATGTGTACATGCGAGTGTGTGTGAGTGTGTGTGTGTGTGTGTGTGTGTGTGTGCGTGTCAAGAGGTGTGTCACCCATTGTCATTAAGTGGAGATGTTTAAAAAAAAGTATTGATGGGTCACCCTCCAGTTTGATGTGGGACAGGTAAATAATAAAAATAAGAAATTACCATTATGTCCTTTACCAAAGTCCAGTGAGAATGAGAGAAAACAGTGATTTGGTTATCAAAAAAAGTGGACAAGTGAGGGTGTGGCAATCACTGCATAAAATGAACCACGCATCCCTCTCTAACTAATTTCCTCTCTGTCTCTCAGTTTCTCTGACTGCACAAATCCTTGAACAACTTTGGTAAGTGAAAACTAAATCTAAACACCATGTTTCTCAGTGGCTCTGCTAAATTACTTCACTTTGTTAATCTCTGTCACTCATTGTGTGACATATACATTTTCAATTTTGTGTGGTTTAATGGTTTATAATGCATTAACAATCATTAAAGTAGTTTGAAGGAATTGAAGGGGCTTTGCAAAAGTTAGTAAATGTCTGCAAAATGTGTAATCTGCAGCCAAACTCAGAGAACAGAGTTTGGGTTAAAAGCAGGAGCTACATTTCAATGGGACCTTGTGTGTAAACTGACAAGTACTTTATCCTTTTCCCTTTAAATTTTTTACACATTTATCAGTTGAAACACATTTTTAAAAATATCCTAAACATGAGAAAAATGGTATGACCCTTTAAAGTTTCAAAAGTTATAGTGAATGGGTTCATTTTTGCTAATTATGCCCATTTATTCTAAGTTAAAGAGTTTATAAATTATTTAGTGAAATATAAGTTAGTACCGCCTTAATGCCTTATATACAGTATATATATATACAGTATATATATACTGTATATACATACACCTATATCAGCTTGTTGGACAGTCCATTCCAAAACCATGGGCATTAATATGGAGTTGGCCTCCCCTTTACAGCTATAACAGCCACCACTCTTCGGGGAAGGCTTAACACAAGATTTTTGAGTGTCTCTGTGGGAATGTGTGTCCATTCAGCCAGTTAGACCAGAAGGCCTGGCTCACAATTGCCGTTCCAATTAATCCCAAAGGTGTTCAGTGGGGTTGAGGTCTGGCCTCTGTGCAGGCCACTCGAGTTCCTTCACGCCAACCTTGTCAAACCATGTCTTTATGGACCTACTTTGTACACAGGGGCACAGCCATGCTGGAACAGGAAAGGGTCTTCCCTAAACTGTTGCCACAAAGTTAGAAGCACCCAATTGTCTAAAATGTCTTTGTATCCTGTGGCATTAAGTTGACCAACTGGAACTAAGGGGCCTAGCCCAAACCCTGAAACACAGCCCCAGACCATTATCCCTCCTCCACCAAACTTTACAGTATGTACTATGCATTCTGATAGGTAGCGTTCTCCTGGCATCCACCCCAAACCCAGATTCGTCCCTCCAGACCGCCAGATAATGAAGCGTTATTCATCACTCCAGATAAAACACTTTTCCACTGCGCCCAGAGTCCAGTGGTGGCGTGCTTTACACCAATACAGCCGACGCTTGGCATTGTGCATGTTGATATGAGGCTTGCATAAAGCTGCTTGGCCATGGAATCCCATTTTGTGAAGCTCCCGAAGCCCAGTTCTTGGGCTCGTTGCTTCCGGAGGCAGTTTGGAACTCTGTGGTGAGTGATTCAACACGTGATTTTATTTGATAAGCGATTTTTACATGCTTTAGCACTGGCCCGAGGCCCTGATCTGTGAGTTTGCTTGTTCTACCACTTCGTGGCTGGGCTGTTGTTGCTCCTAGATGCTTCCCCTTCACAATAATAGCACTTACAGTTGCCCGGGGCAGATATAGTAGGGCAGAAATTTCACAAACTGGCATCCTATGACAGTGCCATGTTTAAAGTCACTAAACTGTTCTATACGAACCATTGTACTGCCAATGTTTGTCTATAGAGATTTCATGGCTGTGTGCTGGATGTTATGCACCTGTGAGGAATGGGTGTGGCTGAAACTAAATAATTAGTGTGGGTGTCCACATACTTTTGGCCATATAGTGTATATATGGTATCTGTAACTCTGTGAGAAATGCTAACTTACGTGTTAATTACAAGGTACTTGCTCACCTGCAATCTGATTTCCAACTACTACAAAATTAACTTATGGATATTAGTGTATTGGTGCAAAGTGCAAGTAAAACTAAGTACATGCCTTTCACTATTATTCTACAATGTGAGAAAATAGTAAAAATACCCCTGAAGGAGTAGGTGTGTCCAAACTTTGACAGGTACTGTATGTCATCTCAGCATAGAAACAACATTTTTCAGTCCACTTTTACTGTATGTCGGTGGTTGACTATGGTGATGTGCTATACGCATGCATCAGCATCAGTTTTGAAACCTCTGGATGCATTTTAGCATTGTCTTATATACATTTAATTTGGCTGGGACTCCCTGATGTGCCTATGGGCCAGGCATTGGTTAATGTTTGTAGATAAGCCTGTATTGGAGAAACTTCCATGTTACCTTACCTCAAAAATAAACTGGAAAACAACATGGATTGCCTTGCAGAGTAACCTTAATTTACAAGTTTTGATGCTTATAAGACAGTTAAATGTAGGATACATGACCATTTCACCATTAACTGTGATTGCTTTTTTTAATCTGTGTTTTACTCACATCTATGTGTTTCTGTATCTTATCCATTTTTTGTATATTATAATTGCTTTAATAAACGGCATTAATGTTAAGGAACTGTACAAATAAAAGAAAGAAAAATAAAACGTTGTTGAAATCTGTATGATATAGTGTAAATACACTGTAACCATATTCCTTTAGCTGTGAGCATCATAATTACACATTGATGAAACTGTATGTAATTAACTCTGTACCTTCATTTTTTTCGTGTGTAGTCAACATGTCACAGATTCAGCAGGCAATGGCGTTGCTCATCGCAGCCTTCCACAAGTACTCTGGCAAGGAGACAAGCTGACCCTGAGCAAGGGGGAGCTCAAAGACCTGCTCAATGCAGAGCTGGGAGATCTGCTAGGGGTGAGAGGATCCTATGATTAATTTGGCTCAATTAGCAGCAGTACACAATGCAATATTGCCAAAGAGATAGTTTTGAAGTGAAATGTAAAAGAAAAGAATAGCTCATCATTCTTTAAATTGATCAGAACGTCCCAAACATATGAGCTGTCGCATCCAGCAGACTAGCTGAATCTTCACAAATACCAACTGCACAACACTATTCACAAATACCAACTGTTTGTACTCCAGGGGTGACTGCAGAGGTTTAGTCGAATTATAGTATGCGTGTGTGTGTGTCACCAATCTCTTCATTACTCTGATCATTATTACAGAAAAACGCTGACCAGAAAAAGGTTGACCAGATCTTCAAAGATCTGGATGCCAACCAGGATGGTTCTGTGGACTTCCAGGAGTATGTCACACTGGTGGCCCGCCTGACCATTGTCTGCAACGACTTCTTCACCAAGCAGTGAAACGGCACTTCCCAGTCAATGGACCCAGAACTGCAGCTCCTGCTTTATTTTTGATTTGCAGCCTCATCTATTCAGGTTCAGAGAGGGAGAGATATGCAGGTTTACACACATTAAAATGGGTTGGGTTGGTTATACATACCACACATAGACAGACACGGAAGACAGACAGACACAACTTTAGAAGCAGGTAAATTGCCATCCCCCTCCCAGTAACACTGAGAAAAATATAAAATGTGCCCCCCCTACATCAAACTCAATCCTCTGCTCCTAATGAAGTCTACACTGTCATGAGACAAAGACTAAGCAATCTAATGAGAAAAATAAACTATTTTCATATCTTTGGACGAAATTTGTGGGTGAGTTTGTGTACTGCATCTGTAGCGGCCTGTGTGTCTTCTAAATATGAAACAGCAATCAATATAATCAAACAACACATTTTCATTCAGATATCTTGTGAAATAATGAAATGTGTTGATTATGTGAGTGTACTCCAAACACACAAAGAAAGTGGGAGTTATTTTAGAGTAGACATACTAAATTTGATTTTACCTCACAATCCTGTCATCAACTCCAGTAAGAATTGCAAGTTTTGCAACTGTTACTGTCAAGGTCTGCAAGTAGAATCACATTCAAGATGAAACCTCTCACACAACCAGTACCAGAGAACAACTATAGCATAGGACGTGTGCTTGGAGTATCCCTTAATGATTCACTCCACGATTTAACTCTTAAATATTTAAATCTTTAACATTTATCCAAGACCGACAGATTCCAAACTCCTTGGTGCATCAACAATAGAATTACTTACCCGGGATAAAACAATGAAAACAAAAGAAACCACATATTCATACAATTTTCCCCATCCAAAGAAATATAATAGAACTGAGTTCTTTGAGGATTCTTGACATTCGGCATACATTTCACTACAGCCTTTCTTAAATTGTTTTTGTGCCAGGGACCGACAAATGATGGGCTTCTTCTGTATGCCCGGCGTTGTCAGCGGGCTTTAGGGGGCAAAAAGGGGCAACATCACTACAAATCTGGCAATGTGGAGAAGGGCAGCAATATTGAGGATCAACTTACAGATTTGGTTAGGGCCAGCATGAATAAAAGTTTATCCTGTGTTGGTGAATATAGCTAGCAAGATACGGAAGATTTGTAGAAGGAAACATCCATAGAATTCATATATAATCAATAAACATTTTATCCAGGATACTACCCTGGACAGTATTATAATTTCTAATGCAGTCATTAAAAATGTATTTACATTCTGAATATAATTTTCGGCTTAAAAATCTGCCTTGTATTGTATGACCAGATAGTACAGTATTAGTAGATGTTTGTGATATAGCAACAGGTATTCAGTCTTGATTTTTTAAGAGTTAAATTACCAAGCTCATAAATGTTGCCATGCAGCTACGTTGGCTACTTTTAAGGTGCACATCAACCCATACAGATGTCAAAACAGCTCCCTTAGGATGAACCTTGACTTTACC
The DNA here is from genome assembly GCA_016801175.1 of Esox masquinongy. Taxonomy (NCBI): domain Eukaryota; kingdom Metazoa; phylum Chordata; class Actinopteri; order Esociformes; family Esocidae; genus Esox; species Esox masquinongy. The sequence goes on along the minus strand of JACXGI010011921.1, from coordinate 16,360 downwards.
ACACACACATTACTTTATTCCCAGCACACAACTCCAACACGGTGACAAGTGATAGAAAAATACAATGTATTACCAAAGGGTCCCAGACTTACAGTACAAAAAGTCATAAGGCCCATGTTCCACCTCCCACAACTGCCTTCCTACTATATTCAGTGGTTGATGAACTGTTTCTGTGGCAGGTTCACTGGCATGGCACCTTGAACCTGAGTAAGAACAACTGGTACCCTCCCTGCCTGTACCGGATATTGTTAAAAACCAAGGGCATCCGGCCCTGCAGATGTGTACTGCATCCTGGCTGGCATGGTGAGCAGCAGGAAGCTATATGACTGGCAGCAGTGAGACACCACACCAACCCCTGATGGCATTCCTTGCAGAGTGGGAGGTTGACCGCCAGGAATTTAGGATAGGTGTTGAGGGCGAAACAAATTACTCCGTCTCTGCTAAAAAGGGTCCTTGGCTCACAGGCGCTAGATTGGGTGTAACTCTGTGAATTGGGGCACAAACAAAATGGCTACTGGAAAGGATGTGCACTCAGGGCTGAAATAAAAAAAAAAATACTAGCTAGCAAACAAAAATTGTAATAATGGCCTGTAATAATGGTAAAATACATCAAACAAATAACATCAGTTTTGCAACAATCTGATGATATAGTTTAAAGAGCAGACAATACATGCCGGTATTGGTAATTTACAAATCAGTACGACTGGTATTCGTAGAGGTTTAACATTAATAAACAAAAATTGTATTTCTTCTATTTAACAGCTGCGCTCAACTACAATAATAACTTGTAATGTCATGTGTTTTTTTGGGTGACGTCCAGCCAATGATGCACAGTAAGCTAACACTTGCTAGTAATTAACTGGCTACGACCAGCCCTGCATCAGACGCTTTCCATTTGTCTTGTTAGCTGTAATCGGACTTATCAATGTAGTGAGACGGATAGCGCTTTTTGCTAACTGGCTTTTACGTTAAGACAGGTCACGGTTAGTGTACTGACTGTTTTTCAAAACTCCAAATATGACAGCACACTACCATGATAGTTCATATTAATATACCTACCGTGGTGAACTATCTAATACTGTACATTATGAAGAACTTGTAAATAATAAAACGTTACCTAATGATTTACCACAAATCATAAAAAATGATATTTTCAGCTAACATTAACACCTTTTATAGTACCGTACCTTCTGTACCTTAACAGACGCCCAGCGACGCCTCTCCCTCGGCGAGGTAGGAAAACATTAAAACATACACTTGTGGAAGTTGTGCTTTACCGATCAGTTATTAAATGGAGAAAATACAAACGTATTTGGAATAAGTTAAACATTCCTATTATATCTTTACATACGAAATATAAACCATATTCTTCCTACGTTACTTGATGATCTGATTTTACTCGGAGGGAAATGTGATGTTTTTTCCAACTACCACACACTGCATTTGATTATGACGTCAACGTAAAGTATAGAACTGGCTAATTCCTGGCTAGTTCTTTTGGCATTTTCCCCATTCATTTTTCTCATAGCGTATTTTTAGATCCAGTTTAAATAAGGTCTGTGTTTCGCGTAGGATTACACCACCTCGCCGTTTTAATAACTGAGTGAATATATTTAAGGCCAAGCTGATTTATATTGCCAGTTGTTCTGGCTCAGGTTCAAGGAATCCTGCCATGCCTGTAAACCTGCCTCAGAGACAGTTCATAAACCACTGAAGATCCTCCTCTGTGGGTTCTTTGGACAGAGGGTTATAGTCATCAGCCATGTATATCTCCACAGACTGCACATTGTTGGAAGTTGATGACTTTTTCCATTCACATTCCATGTCTGTGTGTTTACTTCCTGCGTTATCCCAACAACTAAACAGTGACCCTTTCGAAGGGTCAGCAGGAGAGTAAAGCAAGGGTTGGACCCCATACTATCTGTAAAACCATTGATTTTGTGGTGTTTCTCATTTGATAGTTTGTAGTGTTTCCCCTTTATGTTTGGTTGCAGTGTAGACCATACAATATTGAGTGTAGAGTGCATAGTTTGTCATTTGAATGCCTTATTAGCACATGGGAGGGTAGCCACGTTTGGAAATCTCTGTTGTGCCCACATTGACCAGGGATTATAAAAGGATGGCAGTTGTGGAAGGTGGAACATGGGCCTTGTGAATTGTTGTACTGGTCTAGTCTAGGACCCTTTGGTAATACAATGTATTTTTCTATCACTTGTCATGATATTGGAGTTGCGTGCTGGGAATAATAAATAATAAAGTAATCTGTGTAGTGAAGTCCAGGTTCATCTGAGTTCTTTTGACACATGTACATCTGATGTTGTGTGGTGAAGTCAAGATTAATCTAAGGGAGTTCTTTTGACACATGTACATCTGATGTTGTGCACCTCAAAAATAGCCAGTGCAGCTGCATGGCCAGATTTATGGGCTTGGCAATTTAACACAATATCCGAAACCTCTAATATGTTCTGGTCATACATATGGTCTGAAATTGACAGTAACGTCGACAAAAAAAGCTAACTATTAGTAATATTTCCATAAGTAAAACAAAACGATGTATTTGTTACTGCACTGCTAGCTCGCTAATGGCAATGACTAGCATAGAAACGGGACAGATCTATGTAACACTTCATTTCGACAGCACAATGATTTCGGAATGATCGCGCTGGTCAACGTAAGCTAAGGTTAGAAATGACGTCGAGAAGTTTACTTCAGGGAATTGTAGTCTTACATTACATTAGGTATGCTATGTTGCTAATTATCATGTACACGTTTGTAGGGGCAATTTAAGCAAATACGTTGATATTCGTCACCTTGTTCTGACGAGATTTAAACGGTTATCAAAACTGCGACGTAGCGTAAGTCTACACGAAACACAGACCTTGGCCGTTTTTCAATCCGCGTTTTTGTCCGTACTTGTGTTCTTGTGAACTCGTTTGACGTCATCTTTTCATCTGATATCCCAGAAGTAATTTCAAGATGTCAGGAGAGCAGAAAAACTCAACAACTGTAGTAAGTTTCGCTGAATATTTGCTTATTTTATTTAAGAAACGGATAATTTATAAATTTGTTCCGACTTTTCGATCAGCTGGCTAACGTTATTCAGTGCAGTGGAGAGGCTAGTTAACGTTAGCTAAGTTCAGTAATTACAGTACCGGTAGAGAGGGACAGCTTTTTTAGAATTGCAGTTGATTTTCACTTTCAAAAAAATGTCATATAAAAATGTCATATATCATATGATTATGGCTTTAGTCTCCACACAACCTTCTGCCGTTCATCTTCACATTAAGATTTTATTCAGGGACTACTGAGGAGGTTAAAGCCCTCATAGAGTGGAGGGGTATTGCGCAATAGCCAAGTAAACATGCATCTCAATCGTGATAGGCGCGTTCTCTGTCCTCGCGATCTTGCAAGACCATTCTCGCAAGGACGCTTGGCAAGAACGTTCTTCTCAAGGACACAAGTACTTTCTTAGCGTACTTGGAATTGATAAACAGGCCTTATTTGAAGCGATTCTAAAATCCCCTATGGGAAAAATGAATGGGGAAAATGCGAAAAGAACCGGAAACTAGCCAGTTTAGCATGTTGCCATCATTTTTTTGATAGGATTTATGATGCGTCAACTATTTTGGTAAATTTGAAGTGGCTCTAAAAATTCCCTGTGGAAAAAAATGAATGGTGTAATATCGGAATCGGAAATGGCGTATCTGTGCAGTCATGGCATATCTAGTTTTGGAGCTATTGAAATGAAGAAGTTATGTCAAATTTTGAAACTTAAGATTTTGGAAAAATAAAGGGTGTGCATTGTTCCTCACCCTCCCCAGATCCCCACCCGGGACAGAAAGTACAGGGTTTTGAATGTACATGCGGAAAATTTCGATGTACACTCTAGCGGCCTACACGTCTACATTGTCATAATGCGCAATTGGAATTATAGATGAATAGATCAGGGGCTATTTTTAATTTTCATTTTTTTGGGGTCAGTTTGAGATCCGGGGCTATTCATAAAAGATCCGGGGCTATATCCCCGGACACCCAGGTCTAACGACGCCACTGGTCATTGTATACTTTTTGTTAGAGCTGTTGAGACTTGAAGTTAGAAGAAGGATGCAATTGTATACAATTTAAACGCGCCCAGCACCAGCCGGGAGATCGCTTCCATCTCGGTTTCGGCTCCAATACACAGCGGTTAGATCTCCGTGGCTCGTTAACTTTATGCTCGGTTAAAATGTGGGTAAATAAGGACTGTGCAACACGTATACACTTTTGTAATCACAATGAGACCAATATTGGATTGACTGAATACTTCGTTAAAGAGCTATTGAGATTTGCAGAGCCGAATGTCTGTCAAATGTCCAATCTAAAACTAACTTCACTGCAGTAATAAGAACAGTGGACTGAGCATAAAAATAGTAGACTGTGCATTAATAAATTAAAAAAGTACTAAAAAGTACATGTAAGGTGCAAGATTTTTTCCAGCACAGTTGTGTGTGTGTGTGTGTGTGTGGGTGGGGGGGGGGTTATAGATTTGTCTAATTTAGGGTTTTGTGTGTATGAGGGAGAGGGTTACAGATTTGTCCAGTTCAAAGTTGTGTGTCTATGTGGGGAGCAAGTCAATTTGGTTTCCAGGGGCATGTTCATGAGGCCTACTGCTGTGGGAAAGAATCTGTTCTTGTGGCTAAAGGTTTTGGTCCTGATAGACCTCAGCCTTCTGCCAGAGGGGAGAGCTCTGAATAGTCCATTTCCAGGGTGAGAGGGATCAGCCCCAATCATTGCCACTCGCCTCCATGTCCTGGAGGTGTGTAGGTCTTGTAGAGACAGCAGATTGCAGCCAATCACCCTCTCTGCAGAGCCGATGATGCGTTGCAGCCTGCCCTTCTCTTTGGCAGTGGCTGCAGCGTACCAGACGGTGATGGAGGAGGTCAGGATGGACTCTATGATGGCAGTGTAGAAATGCACCATCATAGTCTTTGGCAGGTTGAACTTTTTCAGCTACCGCAGGAGGTACATCCTCTGCTGTGCTTTCTTTGTAAGATAGATATTGTTCAGCTCCCACTTGAGGTCCTGGGTGATGGTGGTGCCCAGAAAGTGAAAGGACTGCACAGAGTTGACTGGTGAGCCACCCAGGGCGATGGGGGGAAGGGCAGCTGGGCTTCTCCTGAAGTCCACTATCATCTCCACTATCATCTCCAAGTTGTTCTGACTGTACCAGGACACCAGATGGTCAATCTCCCACCTTTCTGGAAATAGGTCCGATGAGGGTGGTGTCATCCACAAACGTCAGGAGTTTGACAGAGTGGCCGAAAAAGACGCTTTTCCAGATGTGCCTCAAGGTTTTATAGGTGTTATGAAGATTATGACACATACTATTTCAGTCTATAGGGGGTTCTACTAGGGCTGCTTTGAAAAGAATCAGTAGACTTAACGTGACAAATTATCGTTGGCTTCATGTTATGGCACGTCTATAGCCTATAAAATACTGTTATAGACACATTTACATTTTCAATGCTTCTCAATACTGTTCTTTTATTAATTAGTATTGTTACTAAGTACTTTACTAATTACTATATTTCCTTGATCCGCAAATGCGATCGAAGATGTCCTTTATTAAGTGATGTGATCACTAAGCTACAAAGAATGTTTAACTTGGCTACTAGTTAGTGAAAGCTTTCAAATTTGATTGACAGCTGTGTATTTTGCTTTTATATTGCCTCAGTAAGCCATGCATGCTAAAATATTTGCTTTCAGTCCCTCATGCTGAAATTACTAATCAATATTGGTAAGTAGGATAAACGTGTCCGCCCATGGAAATGAAATGCCCGTCCAACACGTTTGTTAGCGCCAGGCCGGTTCTTCTGGGGACTGCATGCATAAAAAATACTCTAAAAGCACAATGAAGGAAGCATCAATGTAATCAATGGGGCGTAGGCTATTCATGAGGCATATGCTAAGGACCCGTAGGCATTTCTCCATAGGTTGCCGTTTATACTGTGGACTTGGGTTTGAGAAAAACTGGTATGGGGACATCCAGTGAGGAATTAGCAGTTGTGTTTTGTTAACTGTGGTGATAATAATGACTAACTTAAAGAAGAGTCAGGGGTGTAGAATTAGGGGGGACGGAGGTCTTGACCCCTCCAATATTACAGACAGGTCAATGTGACCCCCCTGGAAAAGAGTTAAAATCCTGGGATCCATTGACTCTGACCCCCCAGTATACAATACAAACCTACACCATTGGGAAGAGTAGATGCCAACTGTAACTACAATTTAGTGAATCCTAGCATTAAATACTTAGGGAAAAATGGGTATATATGGGTATAAAAATGGCTGGTGAGAGTCAAATATAGATTTATGGACTTTAAGTCAATACATTGCATCATTGCAATTTTCATCTACCTCTAATATGGAGAAAGAGGGGGAAGCAGGAGGGTGGAGAGAGAGATGGAGAGGGGTGGAGAGGGGTGGTGAGGGTGTGGCACTCACTGTATAAAATGACCAGCCCATCTCCCTCCCCTACTTCACTCTCTCTCTCTCTCTCTCTGACTTTAACCAACTCCTTGGACAACTTCGGTAAGTGAAAACAAAATAAAACATTTTTTGTCAGTACCTCATTGCTAAGAAACTTGTTAAATAAGTTTTCTTTAAGGTGTGTGTGTATTTCTGACATTTTAGATATACAGAATAAAACATTCTTATTAAGTGAGACATTGCAACTGTGTCCTGAATGCTTCGTAATTTCTTATCGAACGGCTGCAGAAGTTTTAATTAATAAAAGGTGCTTTGCAGTTCAGTAAACACCGATCTGTACAGTTTGAGCTGAAGTCAACTCTCATGAGGTTGTCTTTTCCTGTCTCAGTAAATTTAAAATGTGCTGGGGCTACTCAACGCACTACGCAGTTTAGTTTAGATAATTACTTCTCTTATCTCTGGCTCCTCCCGTAGGCTAGTAAAGAACATTACCATGCTCAGGGCAAACTGGTTATGAATTGTTCTCCTTTCGCCAAAGGCTACATCCTTTACCACTGAATAATAATGATCTAGTTACCTACTTCTAGGACGAATAACCAACATATACTACTGGTGTATACTACTACACACGATGTACAGTAAAGGAGCTACACAGTGAGCTTCTGAGAATTTGGATTTAAGTTTTTTATTTTGACAATAATTCACGTTGTATAGCCCAGCCTAATTAGTAAAACATTCTGGAGGAGATTCGATTATACAGTCTGTAGGCGTCATTGACGGGAAAAAATTAGTGCTAAAGATTTTCCGTGAAGACGTTACTGAGGTCGTAACTCTGCTTGTCCATTCATACAGGTGTTGTTGTCAGGCGGTATCAACGCACTACGCCGTTTAGTGTAGTCAAATCTGTTTTCCTCGCCATTCTTTCTTTCGCTCCTCTAGACCCCAACCCCTTCCATACGGCCTCGTATCATCCAGCCCTCTCTCTCTGTCTCACTCTGTGCTCACTATAACTCTCCCTCTCAATTCAACGGGCCATCACTGGCATGGGACACGTGAGCTCACATGACCAAAACAAATTAAAACGTTGTTTTATTTAAATAACAATCAACACAATTGAAATTAATAATCAGAAATGTATAGTAAAATGTGTGTCTGTCTTGATCAAGTCTGTGAGTAGGCCAGTAGTTTTCAGATGGCAGACAAATTAGAAGGATCTTGGGTAGGTGTGTCTATTTGGCTGACTGCCCAACCTGGGGCAGCTGGCAGTGACTCATAAAGAGATCAGTGGGATCCAGAACAAAGACCAGGATTGTTCCCAACAGATATCTTTACACATATAATGAATGCATTTCTTGAATACAGTTCTAATGTTAAAGACTTGCTTCAGCATCCTGCAACTCGCTTTGACAATTAAGGTCATGTAAATAAATCAAATGAGAAATAAATGTGACTTACATTATAGACACCCTTCACTTGAAGACATTCCCAACCAAGACTACATATGGGTGATTTTCAATCCATATCATGGAACTTCAGTATTAAAGTGAAATAGAAATTTAAAGGACTAAAAACGCTGCATTTTGCAGTCAGAAATTACTTTCAAATTTCTGTCCCAAAATATGTAATGCTTCGACTATACAGGTTGAATGGAGCCCTCAGGATTGGCAGGGCAGGGAGGATTAGTGAGAGAAAAGAGGGATCAACCTTAATACATAGTGCAGATAGGCAGAGAACAGAGACACACCTTTACCAAACTAAAAAGATAGGGTGGAGACAGTTGGGTTGGGGCGGGGGATTAGAGTGGGTGGAGACAGTTGGGTTGGGGCGGGGGATTAGAGTGGGTGGAGACAGTTGGGTTGGGGCGGGGGATTAGAGTGGGTGGAGATAGGTGAGGGGAGTAGGTTTGGCTGTGAGGCGGTTGGATTTCTGTAATTGTTTGCCCACAATTTCTCTACATAATGCCTCAGAGTTAATCAGAGACATACAAGGGTGTTGTTTAGATCCATATCTATTATTTGTTATCCGTTGGAGACGAACTCTAACTTTCTTCCCTTCACACTCCCTGTTCCTCCCTCACTATTAACTCTCAAAACTGTTAACTGTCTTGCAATCCATATCTCTTTATTTGTGTTCGTTCTTTGGTAGAACTTCAGGTTTAACGAAGTCTGTAGGTCACATTCAATGTCACATGCTGTATTATAGGCTGAACTGTGTGCTCTCGAGCTGCGATCTTCCAGCAGACATTTTCTAAGCACCCCCTACTCAAAGAAGTTGGGCTGTGACGTGGCTTTGGAGGCTGTAATGACACAGTGGACAGCCTGAGGGTGCCATAAGTCAGCTTATTAGTTAGATGGGAAAGAAAGGTGTCCTAGTGTTGATGAGCGTTGTGCCAGTAAAATAGGTTGCTGGTACAAATCCCTTAGCTGAAAAGGTGAAAGAACGTGTTGTTCTGAGCCAGACAGTGAATCCTAATTGCTCCCAGATTGTTGCTGTAAATAAGAATGTGTTGTTAGCATTCTTATCTAAAAAAACAAACAAACATAATAATATGGACCTAAAATGAATAGTTTAGTCTTCTGGGATGATAATCTTAAAAGATGATAATCTATTCAACCTACGTATGTTTAAATACAGTCTGCAGTATGTTTAAATACTACCTGATCTGTTAAATTACTTGTAAATGTATTACAGTAAATGTATTACTGTTGGCAATACATTTGTGGAATGGTAGTCAGAATGTTTTGGTTCTGTCCAGTCATCTCAGTTCACACATTTCTCTTTGATTCTTTTTACCTAAATGAACCTGTTCTTTATGAACTTGTAGTTTATTTAAACTCAAACAAAATAACACATTTGAATTAGATTATCATGCCAACAATTGATGAATGGAAACATTCATCCCTGTTCTTGGGTTTCCTGTTTCCAGTTAGTATTGATAGATAAAGCAAAACAATGTACCATGACCATAATAATTGATATATTATAAATACACGCAAATTCTCTTCTCTGTGAGGATCAAGGAACGCAGCATCGTGCTATCATAATAACACATTGATGGCACTAAAAATAAATAACTCTGTGCCTCCCTTTTGTGTATGTCTGTCTGTGTGTGTTTTGTTTTGTAGTCAACATGTCACAGGTCCAGCAGGCAATGGCACTGCTCATTGCAGCCTTCCACAAATACTCTGGCAAGGAGGGTGACAAGCTCACCCTGAGCAAGGGGGAGCTCAAAGACCTGCTGAATGCAGAGCTGGGAGAACTGCTAGGGGTGAGAGGATTCTAGGATCAAGTAGCACTACTAAATACAATACTGCCACACGCGGAATATTGTCACCCATTCAAAGAACGTATCATAGAAAATAATATCTAATCATTCAGTGGATTTCTCAGAACAAGACAAACACACAACACATCCATCTGAAGATTATAATCTCACACCTTTATCAACAAAGCTGTCAATGTTCTAATTTTAACTGCTAAAATGTAGGTATCTCCCGCTCTCACTGGATCTAACACTATGTCTCTGTTCACTAAAACAGAAAACTGCTGACCAGGCAAAAGTTGACAAGATCTTCAAAGATCTGGATGCCAACCAGGATGGTTCTGTGGACTTCCAGGAGTATGTCACCCTGGTAGCCTGCCTCACTATGGTCTGCAATGAATTCTTCACCAAGAAGTGAAACAGCTTATCCCAGTAAATGTACCCAGAACTGCAGCTCCAGCTTTATTTTACATTGGCAACCTCATCTATTCAGGTTCAGAGAGGGAGAGAAATGCAGGTTTATACACATTAAAAGGGGTTAGGTTGGTGATACATACCACACATGTAGACAAGGAAAAGAGACAGACACATATAATAACCAGTACAATATGAACATGAAGGCTACATTCTCATGAGATACAGAGGAAGCTCTGTGGTTTGTTTAAAGTGGAAAATGAAATAAACTATTTTCATATTGTTAATAGAATGCTGTTATTATTTGTACATGTGGGGGTTTGTGTATATGTGGTGGAATGTGTATATTTTAAATATGATAGAGAAAGCAGCTTGAATCCTACATTACCATTTATTCAGATAGCTTGCTAAATAATGAAATGTATGTAGTTCATGTATGTTGTTTTAAAGAAGGTATTCGTTCGACTAAAGGAAGTACATTGATTTGCAAGTTTGAGCCTCTCACAACCAGCACCACACAGCACAACCAATAAAATAAAAATAATTTGCAAGGAATCTTTAGAGGGCAATATTAAAGATTAAGTTACAGGGTGTGAGTTTTTTGTTTTACAGACCAAATTAAGACCAAATGCACTCACTAGGATAGTAAAACATGAACAATTGCCTCATATTAGGTCCTTTTGCCTGTCTCCACATGGAAAAAGTATATTTCCGGTTTGTGCTTATGTTTAGGGTAAAACCTACTAATGGGGTTAGTTTTAGAATTGTGGTTACTTTTAGGTTAAGTCATTATGTGTGATCCTGAGTGGTTTTCCAGAAACATGACTCAACAAATTCAGGATTCCCTGAACATATCCAGCTTCTCTTAACCAGATGAGGGAGTCCTGGATTTCTTGGTTCCAGAACGTCTTCTTTAAATCATTAGGTAATGTGAAGCGCAGATTGGTTGATCCAAAAACCTGCATGCACGAATCATGTGACACAGTAATGGACATCATGGAGTCAAAAGACAGAGCACAATAGTTTAGTAGTAAATTACTGTAACCGGCAAAGATGTAAGTGAAGTGGGAGGATTTCATTATAAAATAAGCCTACACAGATGGGTGATGAATAATGTTTTGAAATGTCCACCAATTTAAATTGGAAGGGGGACTGTGTAACAGGTTCGGTCTGTTCATTCGTTCACGTGTGTCACAGGCAAATTCAAAATGACGTTGAGGAGAAGAATTTTAGACGTAATAAATTCCTTAACACGTGTGCTTGTATGTCTGTATATGGTAAATTAGCTTGCTACGCAAGTGGTGAGCACAACTCTGTATAATTACATTTTACAGCACATAAACCTCAAGGCTGCCAACTCCTACCACTAATATGCAATTGCATCCCGAATCAATACACAGTTTGTAGATAAAGCAAAACCACATTGGGTTACTTTGGACATGTATGGATTGAGTATGTTGGACCGATAAATGATTGACTGTGTGGAAAAATTATAACATAAAAAATGAATTATTCTGAATAATCCAAAGGGTCTATTCAAGGCTCAGTAAATTGTTCCCTTTGTAATGCACTGTGCACAATGCAGGCTCCAATGGCAGGGACAGCCCATGCCCCATGGTGGACGAATCTGATTGGTGGAAGAGCGCCGTGTTTATTCACTTGGACAGGATAAGACCAACTGGTAGGTACCAGGTTAAGTTAAGATAATCCCTTGCTAAGGTTTCTGATCAGGCTATACTTCAAGTTTTTTTTTCGGAGTCAAAGAATTTGTAGTTTGACAGTTCTTGCAAATTTACCAATCCGCCTTTCTGAAATACTCCTCTGGTCTACGGTATGTGTGCATGTGGGGACCTGAAATCCCTACATGAAACTTGAGAAATCATCTTTTTTTGTTTAGTCTTAACTAGGAGCATTTTAATTTGCATCTTAGAGGTTAGGTTAGGTTATTGAGATTAGGGGATAATCCTAACCCTAACCTTAGCATGGATTTCTAGTGTTCCAGTCCCCACAAGGATAGCCATTGTCTTTGTGTGTGTGTGCCAAGAGGTGTGTCATCGATAGTCATTAGATGTCAGTCCTACAAAATGTTATTGACGTGGTATCTTCCAATTCAATGTTAGACAGCTTATATACACAGGGCCTGGTTCAATGAAAACCTGTATTTAGTTTTCCATCGAGAGAAACAAATGAAAAAAACTTAATTTCTTTTTTGGATAAGAATGGTTCATTCAATTGACCAAAAAAAATATTTTACTGAAAAGTTGTTGTCTATCATTCAAAACAGTTTTCCTGTTTCCAAAAAAAATGAGGGACAAAGCTGGCATGTCTCCGCTAGGGGCTGATAAAAGTATGTGAACCTCTAGTATAATGACATCTTCCAAAGTGAAGTCAAGTGTTCCAATCAATGAGATAACTCAGATCTGGGTTAGATCAGACTGTATTTTGTGAGCCATTTTTGCAAGCAGGCTGCGAATTCAAAAGGGTTTGCAAACTTTTTCTCATAACTGATTTCCTTTCAGTAACTCTCAAAGGCTAATGGCCTTGTCAAAAGTTGTGCTTTTGATCTAATGTCATTAACATTAACATGGCTCTAACATTTTTTGTTGTTTTCTTAAATTTCCTCATTCCACAACCTTGGAAAATATAGAATTTCATGAGCCACAACCTTGGAAAATATAGAATTTCGTGAGCCACAAGAGAAGCCTGGGAGGGCCCACCAAGGTCCCAGGACAATGTTCCTGGTTGACAATGTTCCTTACTAATTCAAACGCATTAGGGCTACCTAATGCAAGGCTCTACACTCAAGCAAATCTATCAGCTAATTTTTCTCCCGTCTCCAGAGGATATATCCTGTATCACTGAAAAATGATTACCCGCTGGTTATGTATGTACACAAAACCTTTCTTATCAACAAAAGGATATCTAGAATCCAGAATGTCCTAACCAGTCAATACACATTACAAAATGTGTTAATATTCAATGAAATAAATTGAAAGAGAAATGTGTATAAAAAAGAAATTCCAGAATGCACCCAAAATTCCAGGATGCACACAAAAGCATTCAAACGAGTGAATTTTAAATGTTTTATATTTTGATCAAAATTCATGTTTGTGTAAATTCCACGCTGACTGGTAAGGGATTTCAGATTACAATGGCAAAACCACCACACATTTGGTGGAACTAAGCATGCAGGGGGTCTATGGTTCCCTCCCAGGATAAATAAAAATGTTAAAACACATCTTCCTGCAATTCTATACGCTTAGATATCACTATTTAGCTCCTTTGACCAACAAATAATTGTCAGAATGCTGCGATCACAGCAATAGCAGTTCAGATCTATTCATGCCATGGTGGTGTCATGGAGAACAGTATGTAGCTCTGTATTTTGAAATATGATAATCCAGGATACATAAAAAATGTGTAGTATACATAATAGGCAAGCTCTAACAAACAGCATCATGATACATATGAAGAAATAACACAGCTATATCTGATACATAGCTTGGTAACTTGCTAGTATTTTGATGGTAGCCATCTCATATCATTCAAAGTGATGATTGGCAGCTTTCATAAACAGACTGCAAATATGGTAAGACTTATATGATGGATAGCGCCATAACACCATCATAACCATGACTTAACATGTAATAACAGCTGGCATAACTTCCATAACCTGTTATAATATTACCATAACATCATATTATAATACTATTATCATAACATAATACTGTCATAATACCGCCGTGTCACATATATGTAGACTTGTTATGCAATTCATAGTTAATTTTTAAGGGTTGTGACCGCTCCATAAACATGTGATGTAACAATTTCAATGGACTTCAGACGTGTACCTACCAGAATGATGAACTGTATGATGAAATGTAATGCATCATTTGTCATTCAGTAATGTGAGTGAATTTTTCAGGGGATCCAATACTTTTGCAAAGCACTGTGTTTTAAGTGCTATATGTATTATGTATTTAAATATATTTACCTATGTCAAGTTGTTCATTTTATCAAGTTTTTTCCCTTGTCATATCAAGGCCCCCCTGGTAGCTCTCTAAAGCCCCCCTGTTGAGAACTGCTAATATATTTTACAGCTAGCTAGCTCCCTCCACTTTCTATCCCTCCCCACCCTCACTACCCTCTCTCACTCTCTCTCTCTATCTAGCTTGCATTGCTCTCCTCAACTCCCAAACCCCTTTCTTTTTCTCTTTCTTTCTTACTCTTTGTGGTGTATTTGTAGAACAAGGTTTAAGGAAGTCTGTATGTATCATTGTACTGCATGTCACACTCTTCTTGGTGCTTTATGGATTTTAAATCGAGTGCTGAAGATTAAAGAAAAGTAGTCTCATTGCTCTGTGACATTTTCTAAGCACCAACCAATTGAAGTTGGGTGGAGACGTGCCTTTGGAGGCTATAATGACACAGGACAACCTGAATGAGCCAGAAGTGAGCTTTCTTGTTAGAGCTCTTCAGATGGTGGGAAAAGAAAAGTCAGTTTTATAGAAACCAATAGTTTATCACAAAACACCACAAAAACAAAAGGCACATTAAGTAGAATAATTTAATCACACACCTTCATCAACAAATAAAAACTGTATGTACTCTTGTTTTAACAGCTAAAATGTAAAGTGTCACACATTCTCTGTCCTGATATTACATTCTTTTTGATCATTATTACAGAAAACTGCTGACCTGAAAAAGGTTGACCAGATCTTCAAAGATCTGGATGCCAATCAGGATGATTCTGTGGACTTCCAGGAGTATGTCTCACTGGTGGCCTGCCTCACTATGATATGCAATAAATTCTTCATCAAGAAGTGAAATAGCTCTTCCTAGCCAATGTTCATAACACGGCCCCTCCTGTTTTGGTTTTTTTTTTGGAATTAATTGTTCCACTAATCCACTAGAGATGGATTAGTGGAGACAGGTGAGAGGGGAGGTGGAGACAGGTTAGAGTGGGTGGGGACAGATGAGAGGGGTGGGGATAGATGAGAGGGGTGGAGACAGATGAGAGGGGGTGGAGACAGGTTAGAAGTGGTGGAGACAGGTGAGAGGGGGTGGAGACAGGTTAGAAGGGGTGGAGACAGGTGAGAGGGGGTGGAGACAAGTTAGAAAGGGTGGAAAAAGGTTAGAAGGGGTGGAGACAATTGAGAGGGAGCTGGATTGTCAGTAAAGCTGGTGGGATTTCTATGATATGTTTTTTTACTTGAAATCACCAAGGCTCCTTCAAGCCTAACCACTAATTTCCTCACATCTGTCAGACTGTCAATTAAATTAAAGGGGCCATATTTCAGTTGCTAAGGCAAATGATATATACATATACAGAACATCTGTAGAGAGAGAGAGAGATACCAGCATTCAAATCCTGAATGCTGATTGGCTGATAGCCAGGATACACAAGAGCCATATACTACCGGTGTATTTTCTAAGGCTATAATTATATTGGTAACCGGTTTATAATAGCCATAGGCATATCGGGGTTTTGTGGTATTTATTTATACCACCACTAAGTGCAATGTCTAGATCTACTGCTGTCTCTTCAATAATAATGGTACATTATCATTCCATCAAGTTGTATTCATTCCGTCAAACATCTTTTTGTGTTGTCCATCTGTTATCTTCCTAGGGCAATTAATTCATTTCTTACTGATTGTCATTATTTGTTATTTTTTTCTCAATTACAATAGTTAATTTATACTGCAATGCAATGAAACTACAGTGAGGGAAAAAAGTATTTGATCCCCTGCTGATTTTGTACATTTGCCCACTGACAAAGAGATGATCAGTCTATTATTTTAATGGTAGATTTATTTGAACAAGGAGAGACAGAATAACAACAAAAAAATCCAGAGAAATGCATGTCAACAATTTTATAAATTGATTTGCATTTAATGTGTGAAATATGTATTTGATCCCCTCTGAATCAGAAAAATTTCTGGCTTCCAGGTGTCTTTTATACAGGTAATGAGCTGAGATTAGGAGCACACTCTTAAAGGGAGTGCTCCTAATCTCAACTTGTTACCTGTATAAAAGACACCTGTCCACAGAAGCAATCAATCAATCAGATTCCAAACTCTCCACCATGGCCAAGACCAAAGAGCTGTCCAAGGATGTCAGGGACAAGATTGTAGACCTACACAAGGCTGGAATGGGCTACAAGACCATCGCCAAGCAGCTTGGTGAGAAGGTGACAACAGTTGGTGTGATTATTCG
>JACXGI010011920.1:0-23912 GCA_016801175.1 Esox masquinongy | reverse complement strand
TGAGTAAATTGTAATAGTGAACTGTTATCGGTGTTTTAGAGTTTCTTGAAACTTTATTCTGGGCAATAATTACAATGAACAGGAGGCTGAGCTCTAAAGTAGGAGAGAGAGGGTGTTGGATCTCACTGTCACAGCATTATTAATATCCTGACAATTAATAAATGACACAATTATTATATCCTGACACTCATGAATGTGATCATAGTTGATCTTAACCCTTTTTACATGTTCCCACATATTTTTTTTAGTTTCACAGCATCAAGACAATTACAGTCTTCTCAACTTCCGTGGAACAAGGTGAACATCTAGTGAACATATTGACACATGTAAAGAATAAAAGTCAAGACCAACAACAACAACAAATTCTAGAACAACAAATAGCTTTCAGATAATGTCAAATGTAACAATTCACAGCCATGATTATGATGATTTTGAAAATGTTTGTTACGCATGCAGGTACCCTGTATGCGCGTTTGTGTTTTTAGTGAACTGTTATCGATGTTTTAGAGTTTCTTGAAACTTTATTCAGGGCAATAACTACAGTGAGGGTGTTGGATCTCACTATCACAGCATAATTAAAATCCTGACAATTAATAAATTAAACAATTATTATATCCTGACACTCACGAATGTGATCATACCTGATTTTAACTCTTGTTTTACATGTTCACATAATATTATTAATACCACATCTTCGAGACAATTACAGTCTTTTCAACTTCCGTGGAACAAGGTGAACATCTAGTGAACATATTGACACATGTAAAGAATAAAAATCAAGACCAATAACAACAACAAATTCTAGAACAACAAATAACTTTCAGATGTCAAATGTAACAATTCAAAGCCATGATTATGATGATTTTGAAAATGTTGATATTAATTATGAGGTAAAGTATGATGAATTTGGTGTCAAAGGTCATTGTTGTGGGGACTCCTGAGTGGTAACGTGTTTCAAAACTTCAGAATGAACAGGTTTATAGGTGAAGTTTTACAACATGTAACAAGTCACAACCATCATGTGTGATTATAATGATGATGGAGAACATGTGATATGAATGACCCTTTCTAACCTTATTCAAAGTTGACCTCTACTGACCAGTGTTCCATGTCACTGTCTCTTCCCCCTCAACACCTGCAGTAGGTCCCAGCTGTAACAGTTCAGTCACTGTGCAGTCTGACTGAGGGAGGTTTTTGTACAGCTCTGTATCACTGTGTGAACACATTTACACTGTTGGGATAGTGAAAACTCTGACAGTAGTAATCCCCTGTATCTTCAGTCTGGACTCCACTGATGGTTAAACTGAAGTCACTATAATCTCCACTGCCACTAAATCTAGATGGAGTCCCAGACTGAAGTGTCTTTGCATTGTAAATTAGGAGTTTAGGAGCTCCTCCAGGTTTCTGTTGATACCAGACCATACAAGGGGTAGAGGTCCCTGCCTGAAAAACATTACTGCTGGTTCTACATTTCAGAGAGACTGTCTGTCCTGGGAGAACAGCTTCAACTACAGGTGTCTGAGTCACAGTGATCTGACATCTGGATTCTGTAAAATAAAATAAATATACCAATATTAGAAAATAAAATACAGAAATACATTTTCCTGATTTTTTTTCCTTTGTGTAGATTAAATTATAAAAATACATGTAAAAAATCTTACCCTTGAAGCAGAAAGCAAGTGTCCAGATAAAGATGGCTACAAACGTCATGGTTGTTGTGGGTTCAGTTGTCATGAAGGACAGCTTTGTCATGAAGTGTTAAACTCACAGGTTAATAAATACTCCCAGATCACTGAATCATGTGCTGTTTATACAGAGCATCATCACTATGCAAATAAGATTCTGGTCTTCTCATCAACCATTATTCATGTAGATCATGAAAACTGAGAGTCCATTACAATCTGGTGATCTTTCTCCCCAAATGTTCACCCAACATGCAATAATGTAAACCCACTAATCATCAAGACAAATAATATATAATTAGCTGAAAACTGAATAAATATATTTTGTTTTTGGTTTAAATGCTATATGATTTCTATCAATGTTGTTAGCTCACACAATACCATAATGTTTAACAAAGATACAGTATATTGGGGTCTAACATAAATCTTAATCCCTGTTTATGTATTTTCCCAAGACTGTATTTTCCCAAGATCAGCTGTTCCATTTTTTGATCCCTTCCATATAGATTAACGGGGTGTTGCTTAAATTAATGTGTCAAGATTCTCTTGCAGATTATCTTGCAATTAGATTTGATATTTTTTGCTGGTACTACTATTAGATACATTTTCATTTTTGTGCTTTGATGGATATTGTAGCGTGAACGCACCCTCTCCTGTATCAGCGTCGGGCAAACACCCCAGGTAGAACCACCTGGTCCGTGGCTGTAAAATTGGGCCCTTGAACGCAGCCCAGTTGCTGTCTCTGCATGCAACTCGGCTGCCAAAGCAGCTCCGTCAGCAGAAAGTGGAAGATAAAGAGTGGGATACTGCCCCCCCCCCCCATCACAGCAGTGTGATGCTGCTGAAATTAGAATTAGAGAGCCAGTAGAGGGCGGTATTCTGTCTGGTCTAAAGATCAACCCAAGGGCACTGAATGGACATTACCTTTCACAGGGTGCAGTCTTTTGAATGGGAGGTTAAGTAGGTTTCCTGACTTTCTTTGGTCACTATAGATCCTACTGCACTTATCCTGAGAGTACGGGTGTTAACCATCATGTGACGGTTAAATGTCCAATCTGGCCAATCATGACCATCTTATCAACCTGCTTCAAAGTCCCTCTTCTCTAAAGATATTCATAATTGTAAAGAACTAAAGGTACTTAATGTGTGCAGTCAAAAATGAATGTAACACGTGCTGAATAAGAGCTTAAGCTAAATCACAATGTTAAAAGTACGGCTGTCAATGTTAACATAAGCCATTTGTTCGCGTTAATGCAGTTTTCTTCTGAGCCTCTGAACCATCCATAGTCAACGCTTTACAGAAGCAGGTAGCTGCACTTATTGTTCATTTTTGCAACAAAAATGTCCGGGTGACTTTGCTGGTGCATAACTTGTATTGGAGCTTTCCGGAGTATTTCACTTGTATAGCAATGGAGAGTTTGCGTAAGTAAATTGTGTTTAGTCGCTACTTGTCTTTGAATCCTGAGTAACAGTGTGTTTTTACACATTCATTAATTTCAAGTTTCAAGGTTTATCTGTCAAATGCACTGAACAACACAGCATCATCCTGCACAATGAAATTCTTGTGACATGGCACCCAATAACTATGTAGTGGGAGTTAAGAAGAAGCATAGTACTAGGATACGCTTTTCCACCATGTTGGAAATTGCTAGCCTGAACATTTGCAAGCCTGTTGTTAAGAATGAATTACGTTGCCAGTCACGCTTCCACCAAAACACATTATTTAAGCGGAATCAACTAACAAATTCCATGTTGTGAATACATTACAGATCTCCTGATTAATTTTTGTAAATAAACATCTCTAGGTACTTCTGCTTTTGCCTGTTATTGAAGTAATGCATTGGGTTGAATTTGGGAATCATTTAATAAAGACAGGTATTACGTTGTGTCCAAATACCCATCAGAGCTACCAAATGTAAGCCTAAACCTCAAAGGACAATACTTTGAAAGGCTTAGATGTGATTCAGTGTTGGAGCAAATGCCTCCATACCAAACAGCACTCCAGATAAGTAGGGTGGATGTGTGTTTTATACAGAACCCTAACATAGAAGGTATTGTACTTGATGCCTTGATCAAGAGCACAATGTTAGGATGTGGTATCAGTGGGATCAGAGACCTAAAAATGGAAGGGTAATGGCCCGTGAAACCTTGGTCTAATTAACTTACTTGGAAAAAGATCCTGTATTTAATTTCCAGTCAAGCACTGTTCATAGACTGTTCATAGAACTGCAGAATATTATGCGATTAATGGCAATTAATTATTTTATAGTTTGACAGCACTAGCTAAAAGACAATAATGACGATGTTGGTAATAATGATGATGATGATGATGATGGAGAACAAGTTGACAAATTTGAAGTACTTAGAGTCCATTTTAGTCGGTTATCTGAATATTGTCAATAATTATATGTAAATTAACTGATTGAATAAAAAGAACATACATATATTGACTTATTGGTTTAAGGGATATGATTTCTATCAAGGGTGTAAGACAATAACATAATGAATTCAGGTTCAATCAGTAAAGTATTTCATGTATCTGTTCTTATAATTGTGTAATAGCAAATAGGTGTTTCTTTTGGGATGTTTAGAATATTCATACATGATTAACAATTACGGTATGGGACAATAATTTGCTAAATGAGACATTAGCTGAATCATAATTAACATGACACACATTTTCAAACTTACTGGGTATTCTGGCTGCATATACACTATCAGCTGTGGGAGCTCAGTGGCCATTCAGGGAAGATTAACCAACATAAACCTCTCCTGGGAGGTGGTGACAAAGGTACTCCTAATAATCCACTGCTGGCTTCACTGATTGTTTGTGTTTCCCTCTTTTTAAGGATAGAATCACCTGCCAGTGGCCTCTTATGAGAAGCTACAGGAAGAGGAGGCAAGTATACTTGAGAGAAGAGAGACGTGCCCTTGGGATGTTGAAACAAGGACTTGTTGTATTGATGAGGCTTTACAGTCAGTTGTGTCTTTCCGGATACCAACAGAGATGCTCTATGCATCAATGCATCGGCAACATGATAGTCACTATATGAGTCACTAGAAGGCAGGTGCCTGTGTTTCATCTGTTTTGAGGGCGCAGGATTCAAGCGAAACCATCACACAAAAAAATGAAAGAACTTATCGGAGAATGGGGGGTGGAACTTTAAAACTGTTAAGAATATGGTGTTGTAATGGACAGAAATAAAAGGTGACATTTTGTTCTTTTACCTGATTCATCTTTTAATTGCATTTTCAAATGCCTTGAGTGTAATGTCAGTGTAATAATGCCTTGAGTAATTTTGACTTTACTATCCCAGTACTTTAGGAGGGCACTATGTAATATTCTGAGTGGACCAGGGCAATTGAATCCTTGGTGAGGAATCCGGGCACTCACAGAGAGAGGATTGGGTCTCACTGTCTATCACTTGCTTAGTAATTCCGTAATTACTAAGCAAGTGAGAGCTCAAGTGAAAGCCCTCCCGGGAAGAAAATATGTCATGGTCACTACTGGCCTTAACTGTCATATTGCTTCCAGTGAGGTAGTTGACTTTGGAGTAGAAAGTCATTGCTGCAGTCTGGAGCTCCATCATAACTCTCCGGATGTAGAGGCTGGTAGGAAGGGGTAGAAGACCCCTGGGGTGGTGAGGAGGGAGGAGCTTGGCTTGGGGCTGGATCCATTGTGGGAGTAGTCTTCATGGGATTCTTCTGTCAGGAGACCACAGATGTCAGTTACCGCATGTGTCCAACTGGAGAGCAGCTATTAAAGGGAGACTCAGTCCATGACAGAGGTGCATTCAGAGGAAGGGGTAAACCGGCCCGCCCAGTCGGAGGTCAGTGGGAGGAAGAGTTGGAACACCGAATGTGTAGCGACGCCACAGGCAGAGTTTTTACAGTTATGTAGAATCTGGTGTTTCATTTGTGGCTGTTTTATTAAAATCAGAAGATATTTAGGCAAAGTAAACATTCCCACATTTAATATCACCAGTGCCACATCCATGTGATGTAGACTACTTGTGAAAGTAGATAAATGTTCTTGATGGTACATACTGACTTTGTCAATAAATGTTTCCTAAGCAGGGCCCAAACCCAGAAAATACAGAGATCTAAAAGGTTACATGTTCTAGAATTTGCTGTGACCATGACAGCCATTGACTTCATATCAGGAGAACATTTGGAATCCGTATTGGCACTGTACAAACGCATTAGAAATTCTGAGTCAACATTTTCCTTTCCCACCATAACTAGTCCTGGAGAAATCCATGTCATATATGCATGTTATACTTACCTCACACACATGCATGCTATCATACTAGGAGAATATTTTAACTCCAGATTCTGAATGTATCATCAAATTAATATTCTGAAAATTAATACTTTGACTGATATTTGGAGAATATCCCCCTTCCACTTTAACTAGCCTGAGATATACAGACCCAAGGACAATCATCTGAAGAATGCGGAGTCCTCATAATTATTAAATATATTACATGTGTTTTCTATATCTGGAGATGTTCCATGATAATGCCACACTGAATTTGCACTAGCTCATCCATGCTCTTTCTGAGTGAGAGAGCTGTGTGTATAGGGAGACTGTCCAACACTTACTTCAAGTGATTTATGAATTTAGACACATTTTATTCAATTTTTTATGCTTTTAGGCACTTTTGGAATAATTAAGAAGGAACAAATAAGTAACTAAAGAGGGTAATTGACAAGAGAACCAGAAGTATAAAAACATGTTCCTGACCTGACTCACAGCAGCAGCTCGGCTTCCCAGATTCAGGCACTATGGAGGGGAGGGCAAAAGGGCATGTGACCTGCTGAGGTTGAGCCACACCTGTGTACGTACCTGCTGGATTTAACATGTAGCCTTTGTCCTGAGCTTGTCCACATTCTGATTTTTACCACATCTATGCTTTCTTTTCAATTTGACCCCCATTTTCTCCCAATCTCACTATACGACATTGTACTGCTACAACAGTGTCCCCACATTTGTGTACATTATGAAAGGATACATTGTGATATGATGGTAATCAGATCTCAGTGTTAAAAGACAAAATCAGGTCAACATTAGGACTAATGACACCAGCTGACGTCAAGTATAAACATTCTGTCTACAGTCTGTCCAGTAGTCCAGCATTCAGTCCACACAGCAAACTACAATGACACTGCTCCACCAGCAGGAGGCAGTACACTATCAATGATGACTGGGAGGAAACTGACTAGTATTCATCTTATCATAGATATAAATATTACCAAACCATATTAATATAAACAAACAACAATCATCATCAGATAGTGATATAAATTCAGCAATACATCATAGTAATTACGTTCCTAAAGTATACAACTAATGTGTTCCATGGGCATTATGTTCAATATCTACATATCCCAAGTGCCATTATGTTGGTCCAGTACGTACCACTAATACGTACTGTGTTAGGGTACATTCTATCGAAAATCTCTAGTTAAAAATTGCTTTTAGTGTTAGCAATAGTTATCACAGTATGGAGGTTAGTGTTAGGATTAAGTTTAGGGCTAAGGATAGTTATCACAGTATGGAGGTTTGTGTTAGGATTAAGTTTAGGGTTAAGGATAGTTATCACAGTATGGATGTTATGGTCAGTCGTGGGGCCATCAGTGTCTATCCTGGTACCAACAGAGACCAGGACAAAACCCCAAACTCATGATCTGCCCAGGAAACACACTCCATTCTGGGACCCCATCTAGATTCAGTGGCAGTGGAGATTATAGTGACTTCACTCTGACCATCAGTGGAGTCCAGGCTTAAGATGCAGGAGATTACTACTGTCAGAGTGAACACAGTGATTCAGTGTTAACACTGTGATACAGAGCCGTACAAAAACCTCCCTCAGTCAGACTGTACAGTGACTGAAGCGTTACAGCTGGGACCTATTGCAGGTGTTGAGGGGGAAGAGACAGTGACATGGAACACTGCTTAGTAGAGGTCAAATTTGAGTAAGATTAGAAACCATCATTAGATCACATGTTCTCCATCATCATCGTAGTCAGGGCACAGACCTACACGGAACGGCACCACATACCGGGACCCAAGCTTACGGCAGAGCAGACGGAGGGGAAGATCCCTCGTGGACGACCACACCTTGTCCCCTGGATGGTACTCAGTGGTGTCGCCCCACTGTCTGTCTGCCTGTCTTTTCTGATGTTGGGTGGCCTCTTGCATGGGTGGCAGACCAGACATCGTCGGACTTCCTGAACCACTCCTCCACGGCCTGGATGTCACTGAAACTCCCCACCCAGGGGCACAGCGGCGGCTGAAACCCGAGCACCACCTGGAAGGGGATTAGACCAATCAATCAATCAAGTAAATGTATTTATAAAGCCCTTTTTACATCAGCAGTTGTCACAAAGTGCTTTTACAAAACACCCGGCCTTAAACCCCAAGGAGCAAACAACAGTAGTGTTGAATTTCAGTGGGTAGGAAAAACTCCCTAATAAGGCCGAAATTTAAGAAGAAACCTAGAGAGGACCCAGGCTCAGAGGGGTGACCAGTCCTCTTCTGGCTGTGCCGGGGGAGCATATTACGAGTACAAATTGTAATAATTAATAAATGCATGTGGGCTGAGTCCAGAGTCTATTTAAACTTAGTCTAGGTTAATCATCAGGTATCGTCTTGATCTGCAACACAACCAGGAGGACTTTGGACAGGGACTGCAACGGGTCTTTCAAGCCTGGTACTCCTCAGGTGTAGGTCAGGACCTCATGTCCTCCTAAGTTTAAAATGGCAGGAGACAGGGACAATTTAGAAAATGCATTCCTTAGATCTACAAGAATTTATAGTGGAGAAGGAGAACTGACCCTACTTCCCCAGCACAATAATATAGCAGCGTAAGACCTTGGGGCTGTGAGAGATATTGAGCATGAGAAGTAATTGAATTAAGCTTGACACAATGTAAGAGAGTACTAACTATCTCTGTACTGAGGACACTAGGTAGGAAATGTGATTCCCCATTACTGATGAGTCCATACCACCTGCTAGGAATTGTATACGTGACTGTCATAGGACTCTCTGAATAGACCCTTGGGTCATAGGTTGGAATATACCATACAAGGGTATTTTGTAGGATAAACTATTTCTTATAATAGTCTGTGTAATGGTTGGCTATGAACACTGACCACCTCCTGTGTGTCCTGGTATAAAAGACTGTGTTTACGTTGTAATCATTTGGAGAGAAAAATGAAAAAACTATGGAAGGTTAACATCATAAACCTCATGCTGAATAAAGGCTCTCCCCTGACTTCGGGTTGCATTAATTTTGTTCATGGATCAAAAATGGACAGAATCTAACAGCTGAGATATGGGGGGTCCCCGGACAGGGCCCAACAGGCAGGAAATCAATCCACCCACATTGCCAAGCATCAACGAAAGGGACACCCACCAACCGCAACCACCCTGAATGAGAGCCGAGTATTGCCAGCAGAGTACAGCCCAATTGCACAAGTGCGCAAGAGAAAGACAACAAGCCAGTGACTCTGCCCCCGAATGGCATTGGAGGGAGGGCATCCCAGTGGTGATGAGAGCCCACCTGGCAAGACAGCAAGGGTGGACAGTATCAAACCTTTCTGGTCACCTTCACGCCCCTGGGCCAGACTACACTTAATCATAGACCATGCTGTAGAGATGAGTCTTTAGTAGACACTTGAAAGTTTGCACTGAGTTAGCATTTCTAACCTTAACTGGCAAATCATTTCACAGTAGTGTAGCTCTATGAGAGAAAGCCCTGCCTCCGGCTGTTCGTTTAGAATTTCAAGTTACAATTAAAAGGCCTGCATCTTGCGATCTTAGGTTACGTGTAGGTATGTATGGCTGGATCATTTCAGCGAGGTAAGTAGGAGCAAGTTCATATACTGATTTATAGGTTAACAATAAAACCTTAAAATCAGCCCTAACCCTAACAGGCAGCCAGTGTAAAGAGGCTAGTATTGGAGTAATTTGTTCACATTTTTTTGTTCTAGTTAGGATTCTAGCAGCCGTGTGCAGCACTAATTGAAGTTTATTTATTGATTTGTCAGGGTAACTGGAAAGAAGAGCATTGCAGTAATCTAATCAAGAAGTAACAAAAGCATGGATTAGTTTTTCTGCATCAGTTTTTGACAGAAAGTTTCTGATTTTTGCAATGTTTCGAAGATGAAAATAAGCAACTCTTGAGACATGTTTTATATGTTCATCAAAGGAGAGGTCAGGGTCAAGGGTAACGCCGAGGTTTCTAACAGTTTTTTGGGATACGACCATGCAGCCGTCGAGGTTCACAGTGAGATCTGCCAACAAAGCTCTTTGTTTCTTGGGTCCTAAAACAAGCATTTCTGTTTTTCTTGAGTTTAAAAGCAAGAAGTTCTCTGTCATCCACTTCCTAATATTTGAAATGCATACTTCCAAAGTAGCTAATTTTGGGGCTTCTCCATGATTCATTGAATTATATAACTGTGTGTCATCAGCATAACAGTGAAAATTGACATTGTGATATTTGGATTACATCACCCAGAGGCAGCATATATAGTGAGAACAATAATGGGCCCAGAACCGAGCCTTGAGGAACACCAAAACATACTTTTGATTTGTCAGAGGATATGCCATCCACACATACAAACTGATATCTTTCAGATAAATAAGATTTAAACCAGGCTAGAACATGTCCATGTAGCCCAATATGGGTTTCCAGTCTCTCTAAGAGAAGGGAGTGATCAATAGTGTCAAAAGCAGCACTAAGATCAAGAAGCAACAGGACGGATGCGGAACCTTTGTCTGAGGCCATTAGAAGGTCATTTGTTACCTTCCCGAGTGCAGTCTCAGTACTATGATGGGGTCTGAAACCGGACTGGAGCATTTCATAAATGTTATTTGTCTTCAGGAAGGCATTCAGTTGTTGGGAAACACATTTTTCTAAGATTTTTGAGAGGAACGGGAGGTTCGATATTGGCCTATAATTGTTTAATATGTCAGGATCCAGATTAAATTTTTTTAGAAAAGGCTTAATTTCCGCGATTTTTAGTGAGTTTGGTACACATCCAGAGGAAAGGAAGCAATTTATTATGTTCAACATTGGCTGACCTAGCACAGGAAATAGCTCCTTAAGTAATTTTGTTGGAATCAGGTCTAGCTGACAATTTGTGGGTTTAGAACTCATTACAAATTTGTTTTAACGGTAAATGTAATAAGACAGTGATCCGATATTCCAGGATTTTGGGGGGAAATTATTAGATCTACAATATCTATTTCTCGTGACAGGACTGAATCTAAGGTATGATTGTGGCAGTGTGTTGGACCTGAGACATGTTGGATAAAACCCATTGAGTCAATTATGGCTTCAAAGGCTTTTTGAAGAGGCTCATTGGACTTTTCCATATGAATATTGAAATTGCCAAAAATTTGAATACTATCTGCCATGACTACAAGGTTAGACAAGAATTCTGGAAACTCATTGAGGAACATTGTGTATGGCCCGGGCGGGCTGTAAATAGTAGCTATGTAAAACGATTTATCAGCCTGGTAAACTTTCATGAGTAAAATTCTAAAGAATGAAAACCAGTGATGTGTTTGAGAGTAAATGTATATTTACTGTCATAAATATTAGCAACACCCCCTCCTTTTCGGGGTACACGGGGGATATGATCACCAGTACAGCCAGGATGAGAGGCCTCATTTAGGGTTAATTCATCGGCTTTAGCCACGTTTCACACAAGCCAATAACAGTTTATGATCAGAGATTAATTCATTTACTGCAACTGCCTTTGGAGCAAGGGATCTAACATTAAGGAGTCCCATTTTGAGATGTGAGATGATACAGTCATTTTTATTTGTGACCAAGGTGGTGGAAGGCTTTATCTTAATAAGGTTGCTAATGTTAGCACTACCTTGTTTAACTTTTCTCAGCCTGGAACAAGTCACAGTGGCAATAGGTAAAACTGTACTAACTACTCTGGCTATGCTATCGACAGACTCCACTATGCTAGCAGGCTGGCTAACAGAATGCGGCCGGACCTGCACCCTATTTCATGGTGAGGCTCTGGACCTCTGGAGGAATGGCGCAGGGAGTTTTGAGCATCTTCCACCCAGGGGAGAAAGTGTGTCCACTCATCTGGACGGTCTATAAAATAGGACCAGAGGAACCTTCCCAGCTCTTGATTAGTACGCTCCGCCTGCCCACCTAGCCTGTGGGTGATACCCGGATTTTGTGGCTGACCGCAACCCCCAGCCTGGACATGAAGGCTTTCCAGACACGGGATGTAAACTGGGGGCCGCGGCCCATCACGATGTCCTCTGGAAGTCCATACAGCCGGAAAACCTGCTGGAATAACATCTCAGTGGCCTGGAGGGCAGAGGGGAGGCCTGGAGGGCAGAGGGGAGGTCTGGAGGGCAGAGGGGAGGCCTGGAGGGCAGAGGGGAGGCCAGGTAGTGGGATGAATCTGACCATCTTAGAGAACCTGTCCACCACCACAGCGTTGGTGGTTTTCCCCTCTGCAGGTGGCAGGTCTGTGATGAAGACCACTGACAGGTGTGACCAAGGCCTCTGAGGTACTGGGAGGGGGTGGAGCTTCCCCACTGGAGCCGTTCACCACCCCTTAGACTGTGTGCACACGGAGCACGACAAAACGTAGTGCCACACAGTCCTCCACATTCCACGCCACCAATACTTCACCCTGGGGGCCTTCAGGGTCCCATGTTTTGTGCACCCTGGTCACCAGCTGGTGTGGGATCCTGTCTCCCTGCCTTCTGAATGTCTGTGTCAGTAACCCAGGAGACAGGACCCACGATGCAAGGGGGGAGAGAATGGGCGTGTCTCTGGGTAGTTCAGCCCCCCGGTCGTGGAGGTGGGAGAGTGCATCCACCCTGACGTTCTTCGTACCGGGGCGGAACGTCTGGGTGAACTGGAAGTGCTTGAAGAATAGAGTCCAGTGGGCCTGGTGGGGTTGAGGCGCCGTGCTTCCCTTAAGTACTCAAGGTTCCATGTGGTCTGTTAGGACAGTGGAGAGGAAATACAATGTCTCCCATTCCCCTCTAGCCAGTCTCCACTCCTCCAGTGATAACTTCACCACCAGTAGCTCTCAGTCACCCACGTCGTAGTTCCTCTCCACAGCAGACAGTTTCTTGGAATAGGAGGTTTCTTGGATTGGAAGGTTTTAGGTTTCTCACTTTGCGTGAAAAATATGTTCACCTTTTAGAATTGGAGATCTTTTTTTCGATTTTGCTTTGGATTGAGAATATCTATCAAATAATAATAAATACATTGCATGAAAACGATAAATTGTTAGTTTATTTGTCTAATTTGTATTATTGAAGCCTTAAAAACGTAATGTGTCGGTTATTGAAGTTATAGTTGTTTTGTGAAAGGGACTCAATAGTTAGGGAGTAAAATAAATAATTGTGTAGTTGTATGTTTCATAAATCTGCTTTGTTAAGTAATAATTTTATGACGTATGCTCTTACCATTCAACAATTATAATCTTGAATTAATGTGTATTGCTTTAATAAACATTTTAGCCTTAGGTGATTTAGTTGCTGTGTTCTGTGTGTTCCAGGTAACACTGCTCCCACACTGATCGTCCTGCCCCCCTCTAGTGAGGAACTGTCCAGTACAACAACAGCCACACTGATGTGTCTGGCCAACAAGGGCTTCCCCTCAGACTGGACCTTGAGTTGGAAAGTGGACGGGAACAATAAGAATCAGAAGTCCAGTTCCGTGGTCCTGGAGAAGGATGGTCTGTACAGCTGGAGCAGCACCCTGACTCTCACTGCCCAGGAGTGGACCAAGGTGGGAGAGGTTACCTGTGAAGCCCAGAAGAGCTCCCAGACTCCAGTTACTAAGACCCTGAGGAGGGATGACTGTTCTGGTTAGGACCTGTCTGTCACATAACCCTGTGAAGAGAGGCTACTGGTTCTATTGCTTTTACTCTGTTTTGACATCAGATGTTTTGTCTTATTGATCACTTTCATGTAGACTAACAGTGAGCTTTGCGCGAGTTCATGTGTCCATCCTCTCTGTAGATGGACATTTGATAGATATGATATGGTCTGCTCGTACTATTATAACACACATTTGCTTTTATGCGTTCATGAAAATAAAGATTTCCCTTTGTAGGAAATATAAGTTGTTGTCTTTCATTGAATTCAAGTATATGTTTTTTGCAAATATTGAGTGAAATTTAAATAATAATAAAGCCAGATGTGGTTTATTTGAAAATGTAAATATCTTAGATTATTATATTTGTTCTTACTTGGAAGCTTATTGTCGTTAATAAATAGTTAACAAACACAAGATACTAAAATGTTGACAATTTATGCATTGATGAATAGATAAAAATAAAGATTTCCCTTTGTAGAAATATGTTGTGTCTTTCATTGAATTCAAATTTACTTTATCTGCAAATATTGAATGACAAATACATAATAATGAAGCCAGATTCATGTGGTTTATTTGAAAACTTAGCTTATTGTTCATGTCCTTACCTGGAAGATACTAAAATGTTCACAGATTAACAGCAGACGTCTGGCCACTTGTTGAAATGTACGATTTGAATTCATCTATTTCTGAATGTTTATTTCTTGACTAACAGTCATGACTGAATAGACTTAAAGTAGAACAATAAGAACAATTAGTCAATATATTGGTCTCTCAAAAGTGTGACTATCACACCTGTGTATATTTAATAGTATTTTATTACTCATATCACAGTAAAGTTATTCAGTTCTCTAACCCCAACCTCCTGGGAACAGGGTGAACATTTGGTGACATTGCTGCTCTATTCTGGGACGAGTAGAACCACCCAACCCTGTCTATGCAAATCTCGGTTTCACTCCCACAGCCACCAGTCCAACAGTTGAGAATATTCAGCTTCTGAAATCCCTCAACTGATCCAGATGTGAGGAACTGCTTTTAACCTCTGTGGTGAATTTAGGGATGGAGACGTACCAGTTATGCCACTAAGTAATTAATTACAGATAAAATGTGTATTATCCTTCATATTAGACAGTGTGTATACTGTACATGTGTCTTGTGTTTCAGCCCAGCATAATGTCACATCCTGTCATAGCAGGCTTGCCGTGCCAGTGAAATCCAATGCCCTGTCTCTCTTGTTTGGATCACAGACACCTGTTTTGTTGTTAATCTCCCTCACCTGTTTCTATAATCACTGTTCCTATGTAATTTCCTCCATTCCCAGTGTGTCTGGTCTGTCTTTGTTTGGTGTATACCTTATTTTTCAGTCTTTTAGTCTTCTTTCCTTTGGTTATAAGTTAAGTTCTTCTATTAAATGTCCCCGTTCTCTCAGCGCTTGTCTCCTGCCTCATCAACCGTGACAAGTAACCTGTTCATGATGACAGTTCATTAAATGCTAGATGATCACCTTCACTCATGTAGACTGATAATGTGTGTTTCAATACATTCAGGTACTTTGTAGACGCACTTTCAGAGCATGACAAATGTAACAAGTATAAGAAATTGCATCCCACTGATGGTTTGTATTTGAAGCTAAACAGGGTTGGTCCTGGTTGGTCCCTGGATGGAAGATGAAATCCTGCTGAAAGTAGTAAAGGGGACTCTTATCTCTGGTCTAAAGATCAAATCCCAAAACTCAAGGGCACTGAAGAAGACATTGGCCTGCTTGGGCATTCACTTTGTCATGGGAGAGTAAAATGGTGTCTTGACACGCTAAAGATCTTGCAGCATTTATCCTAAGAGTAGGGGTGTTAACCTTGGTGTCATGGCTAAATGTCCTATCTGGCCCTCATATGACCACATCATCCCCAGCCAGCAACTTACTGTTGTTACACAAATATATTTAATTGATTAAAATAACTAACAAATTGTTAAAAACTGAATAAGATCTTCAGCAAAATTACAAGACTGTTAAAAAGTGAAGTACGCATTATGAATTGTTCCATGTAGACAAAAACTTTGCTGGCTAAAACAGTTAATATCTACATTTTAGTAAGCCTGAAATAAAACAGTTTACGGTTATATTGCGACTGTTTCTGGCATGGAATAGTTCATCTTCAGTCTCGCTAGCAATTGCTCAATTCTTATGAGTATTCCTAGGAAGTTAGAAGATACTAGTAAGCCTATTACTGGCTAATAAGCTGTTAAAACGGCCAGTGGCAAAAGCAATACAGTTGATAGACGCTATGGTAGAGGTAAACTTAATAAGTTAATCAGTTTAACACAATCCTCAATGGAGTCCAGCGACTGCTGAATTGTGAAATGCTGTGGCGTAGTGGTTAAAGACAATGCCTCTCATGTGGAAGACCTAAATTCAAATCTGTTGAGAGCTTTGGAATTTATTAATTATTTCTGGTAAATTCCACCATTCTCTCGTCTTTTCACTTGATGAAAAAGTTGTTATTGTCGCCTTTATTTATAGTTATTGCATAAATGTCATTCACGAATGAAAGACAAAAGTACGTTGTTTTGCCATGAATGAAAAAAATATGTTCTTATGCCATGAAATTAAATAGCTTTGGCAGACTCGCTAGCAATTTTTCAATTCTTATGACTATTCCAGTAAGTTAGTAAAAGTTCAAAGGTTTATTTGTCATTTGCAATAACAAGTTATGGCAATGAAATGCTTGGTTTTCCTACTCTCGACAGTGCAGTTAAAAGTTAAAAAGTAACAGTAATTATAATATAAAAAGGAAGATAACACAATCAATCAATAATAACAAAATACAAAAACACGAATCAATAATAATAACTATACAACAGTACAACCGTAGTGCAATGTAAAAGTGACAGGTGTGCATGATATGATTGGCAGATGAACATGATATAAAGTGACAGGTGTGCATGGGACTATGGATGGAAGGGAAGAGGGGTTCCTGAATTGAGCAGCCTTACAGCCTGAGGAAAGAAACTGTCCCGTAGTCTGTTAGTTTTGGACGGAATACTCCTGTACCTTCTGCCTGACGGCAGCTTGGTAAACAGTCCATGGCATGGGTGGCTGGGATCTGTAATGATCCGTTTGCTCCTCCTCCTACACCTCTCTGTGTAGAGATCCTGCAGGGATGGCAGGTCAGACCTTGTGATGTGCTCTGCTGTTTCAATAACCCTCTGAAGTGCTTTACGGTCGAGGGCGGTGCAGCTGCCATACCAGGCGGTGACATAGACAGACAGGATACTCTCGATAGTGCATCTGTAGAAGTTGGTGAGTATCCTGGAATCCATGCCAAATCTCCTTAATCGGCGTAGGAAGAACCACGATGTTAGAGTGATGAGACCAGGTCAAGTCTTCGCTGATGTTGACACCAAGGAACCGCATGTTGTGAACTCTCTCTACTGCAGATCCATTGATGTGAATGGGGGCGTGGTGTCCTCCTGTGATCAACAATCATCTCCTTCGTTTTGCTGATATTGAGCTGGAGGTTGTTTTCCTGACACCACAATGTCAGTGACCTTACCTAGTCTCTATAGGCTGACTCGTCGTTGTCAGAGATCAGGCCTATGATGGTGGTGTCGTCAGCAAACTTAATAATGGTGTTGGAGACGTGGGTTGCCAGGCAGTCGTGGGTGAAGAGAGAGTACAGGAGCAGGCTCAGCACACAGCCCTGGGGGTAGCCAGTACTGAGAGAAAGTCAGGAGGAGGTGGTGTTGCCCATCCGCACCACCTGGGGTCTGCCCGTCAGGAAGTTCAGGATCCATCTGCACATAGATCACTGAGCTTCACCGCTAGCTTGTGGGGCACAATGGTGTTGAAGGCTGAGCTGTAGTCAATGAACAGCATTCTTACATATGTGTTCCTCTTGTCCAGATGAGAGAGTGCAGAGTGGAGGTTCAGAGCAATGGCATCCTCTGTGGATCTGTTTTGTCTGTAGGCAAACTGCAGCGGGTCAAGTGTTACAGGCATGGAGTCTGTGATGCGTGTTTTAACTAGCCGCTCAGCACTTTATGATGATTGGTGTGAGTGCTACAGGGCGGTAGTCATTCATGCAGAGGACGTTTTTCTGTTTTGGCACAGGAACAATGATGGACTTTTTGAAGCAGGTGGGGACCACTGACTGACGTAGCGATAGGTTGAAGATATCAGTAAAGACATCAGCCAGTTGGTCTGCACAGACCTTGAGAACACAGCCTGAGATGTTGTCTGGTCCAGGAGCCTTGCGGGTGTTAATCCTTTTTAGGGCTTTGCAAACGTCTAGTAGATACTGGTAAAGCTTATTACTGGCTAATACGCTATTAAAACGGCCAGTGGCAAATGCAATACATAGCCGCTATTTGTGGTGGAGGTAAACTTAGTAAGAAACGTTAGTCAGTTTAACTGTATCAGTGTCATTCACAAATGGCCAATTAACTATTAAAACGGCCAGAGGCAAAAGAGGATTTGTTCAGGATAGAGACAAGAGGCTATACTGACACCCAGCAGATGTACAGATGTACACCTGATGTGTGATATAGGTCTTCCTTTAATTTGAGCAGTTTATTTAGCATGCTCTAAGCAAATATGGGATTCCAGTGACTACAGCTTTGGAAAAAATTAAGAGACCACTGCACCTTTTTCTTTCCTTTCCAAAAAAGTTGGAAAGGAAGGTTTGAGTGAGGAACAGAGGGGTTAAATTTAAGAGACCACTGCAAATTGAACACTTCTGTTCCTCACTCAAAACTTTCCTTTTACGCTTTTTTGGAAAGGAAAGAAAAAGGTTCAGTGGTCTCTAATTTTTTTCCAGAGCTGTATTAGCATGTAACTGATTATCATTACCTTAGCATTTGATCTAGTTCATGTAGGCCTTTGTGTTTTTAAAATATAAATGAAAGTTCAGAGACGGTTGTAACAAGGCGTCCCAGTATCACCAGCCATGTTTTCACCTCATGTGTACTAGCCAGACTGCGAGCTTGACACATGTTGGTAATCTCTAGTTTTAGCTTACAAAACAGTGATTCTAAGAATATTTGTTTGGATTCCTAGATATTTGATTTCAGGACGGTATCCAAAAAATACATCTGATAGAAAAGTTACATTTTTACCTAAAAAAAACACTTTTGTTGGTAAGTTTCTCGGGACTTTTAAATGTCACTCCTTTTTTGTAAGCAAGAAGACAATCTAACTGAACATATTCAGAGTGAGTGTAATCTCTCTAGCTTGTTTCTGATTGTAGGAATTCAAGGTATTACAACCGTCACATGTTACAACTGTCCCTGGTCTCCCCTACCATTGACCTGTCTGCTGTCAATTTCAATAAATCGCAGACTGTCGGCCAATCTTGATAAATTAAACTGTTACCATAGCCTGTAGGAAGGCACGCCAAAACATCTCTTTTTTTCAGAACAGCATTTAAGCAAAGACTTTATTGACACAATCTTATGAATAGAGCACAGTTCATCCAAAATAGAATTAATCTTTGCTTCTTTTCTGATATGGTGCAACCTAGGTTGGAACTAAAAACTTTCAGGAAATGTGTTCTATCCAGAATAAATAGTGAAATCACACTACAACCTCAAACAAGCCTGTGAGTGGAGGTGGATTTGAAAACTAACATCCGATAGAAATCTTTTCAGCGGCAACATTTTTTAATAGACAAGATGGCCTCGCGAAATTAGTCCTTGGAGTACAGCTTCAACTGCAGGAGTCTCAGTCACAGTGTACTGACTTCTGGATTCTAAATATTAGTAAATACACACATATTAAGGAAATAAAACACAGAAACCACTTGTCCTGAACATTTTCCTTTGTGTAGATTGAAGTATTTTTCAGTATTGCATTTAATAAATCTTACCCTGCATAAAAGACATCATTTGGTGTGTCATTGCAGTTTTTTCAGTATAAGTTGTTATTTAGAATTCTGGCAACAAAGAAGATGCTCAGCATATGGGGGATTGAGCAATCTGCAATGTGTAGACTGTCAGGAGGAAACCAAAACAGTGGAGCATCTCTTCTGGAACTGTCCAGTAGCCGTTAACTTCTGGAACCAAGTTCACGAGTGGCTGATGTGTCATGGTACCGGACCAACTTAGAAATTAATATACAGAAAGTGTTTCTAGGTGATTTGAGAGACCACACTCATTCAATGGAAAACATGATTCTGTTTTAGGTAAAACACTCATCTTCAAAGCTACATCTAATGATTCCGTACAGTTAACAAGAATCAAGTATTTCATAAAGCATTATAGTACAATAGAGAGATACAGTATACCGCAATTGAAAATGAAAAAAATGTAGTATATTGGGAAAGGTGGTTGCACATATGGCATCTAGATGGATGGATTTAAAAAAAAAGAAAAAAGACAGGGACGGGATGGGGTGAAAATGAAATAGTCATTTAGGTGAATGGGTGTAAGTCTTGGGCACACTTGTGACAATTTAACTTAATAATTACTAGGAATAAATTGGATAATGGGTTTGAGGGGTGGGCATGTCCGTATGTGTCTATAAAATGATGTGTATGTACAGTATGTTTGTATGTACAGTTAGGTCCAGAAATAACTGGACACTGACAAGAGTTTTGTTACTTTGGCTGTTTGCCAAAATATATTCAAGTAACAGTAACAGTTAAATAATGAATATGGGCTTAAAGTGCAGTCTCAGATTAAATATGAGTGTATTCACATCCATATTGGAGAAAGTGTGTCACGGTACGGTGAGCAGCAGCGCCACCGTTCCGTGCACTCTCAGTTCACTCACGAACACATCCCAGACATGTTTTGTGTCACGTCTTTAATCATGCACACCAGGTCCCTATCACATCATTTGTAAGTGTTTAAATGTTTCCCCTCTGCTCCCCGCATTTGTGGATCATTGTTGTTGTTGTGTTTGATGTCGTCGTGTGTGTTGCCGTTGCATGTAAGTTTTCTTTAGAACCGTTATGTACAGTCGTTAAGTCAGCCTTTTCCTTTGTTGTTTGGTCGTGTGTGATTTTGTTTAATCATTTGTTTAATTGTTTATGTCAAAACCGACTGCATTCCGCCTGCATTTGGTTCCTTACTCCTGCAACCCGACGCGACAGAGACGTGACAAAGTGTTTAGGAATTACTGCTCTATAATATGTAGCACCCTCTTTTTTAAGGGACCAAAAGTAATTGGACAACTGACTCAAATGTCTGGTGTTGATTCCAGGTATGGCACTTGCATTTGGAAGCTGTTGCTGTGAACCCAAAACATGCGGTCAATGGAGCTCTCAACGCAAGTGAAACAGGCCATCCTTAGGCTGCAAATTAAAAACAATCCATCAGAGAGATAGCAGAAACATTAGGAGTGGCCAAATCAACAGATTGTTACATTCTGATGAAAAAAGAACACACTGGTGAGCTCTGCAACACAAAAAGGCCTGGACGTCCATAGAAGGCAACAGTGGTGGATGATCGTAGGATCCTTTCCATGGTAAAGAAACACCCCTTCACAACATCCAGCCAAGAACACATATCATTATCCAAGTCTACCATAAAGAGAAGGCTTCACGAGAGCAAATGCAGAGGGTTCACCACAAGGTGCAAACCATTCATAAGCCTCAAGAATGGAAAGGCCTTTTTGCAAAAATTCATCTTAAAAAGCCAGCCCATTTCTGGAACAACATTCTTTGGACAAATGAAACTA
The DNA here is from genome assembly GCA_016801175.1 of Esox masquinongy. Lineage (NCBI taxonomy): Eukaryota > Metazoa > Chordata > Actinopteri > Esociformes > Esocidae > Esox > Esox masquinongy. The sequence goes on along the minus strand of JACXGI010011920.1, from coordinate 2,676 downwards.
AGATCAACCTGTACCAGAATGATGGGAAGAAAAATGTATGGAGAAGGCTTGGAATGGCTCATGATTCAAAGCACACCACATCATCTGTAAAACACGGTGGAGGCAGTGTGATGGCATGGGCATGCATGGCTTCCAATGGCACTGGGTCACTAGTGTTTAGTGACGTTGTGACAGAAGACAGAAGCAGCCGGATGAATTCTGAAGTGTATAGGGATATATTGTTTGCTCAGATTCAGCCAAATTTGGAGAATTTGATTGAATGGCACTTCACTTTACAGATGGACTGTGACCCAAAACATGCAAAAGCAACCCAGGAGTTATTTAAGGCAAATAAGTGTAATATTCTGCAATGGTCGTGTCAGTCACCTGATCTCAACTCGATCGAGAATGCATTTCGCTTGCTGAAGACAAAACATAAGGCAGAAAGTCCCACGAACAAACAACAACTAAAGACATCTGTAGTAAAGGCCTGGCAATGCATCACAAAGGAGGAAAACCAGCATTTGGTGAATTCCATGCGTTCCAGACTTCAAGCAGTTATTGCCTGCAAAGGATTCTCGACAAAGTATTAAAAATTAACATTTTGTTCATGATTGTTTTAATTTGTCCAATTACACTTGAGCCCCTGAAATAAAGAGACTGTGTATGACAATGGTTGCAATTCCTAAACATTTCATAGAATATTTTTGTTCAACCCTTTGAATTAAAGCTGAAAGTCTGCACTTCAATTGCATCTCAGCTATTTCATTTCAAACCCTTGTGGTGGCATACAGAGTGACAATTATGAAAGTTGTGTCAGTGTCCAAATATTTCTGAACCTAACTATATGTTAGTATAGATATATGAATATGTGCAATGTTGGTAACATAGAACTTTGATTGTCGCTGGCCATGGCACAGTTGTCTGGTCGTTGCTGGGGCCCATACTCTGGGGGATGTGTGGCCATGACACTGTTGTCTGGTCGTTGCTGGGGCCCATACTCTGGGGGATGTCTGGCCATAATACTGTTGTCTGGTCGTTGCTGGGGCCCATACTCTGGGGGATGTCTGGCCATGACACTGTTGTCTGGTCATTGCTGGGGCCCATACTCTGGGGGATGTCTGGGCATGACAGTGTGGCGGACCCATTGACTCAATTGACTTCAGTGACACGATCACTTTAAAAATGGTTCATCCTCCAACCCTTCCCATTATGAGTCCTGAAGTGTGGCCAGTGAGGAGGGCTGGTTAGCCGAAGATCCTAACTGGGATACTGGAACAACATACGACAGGCACAGTCACACATCTGGCCACAACATACATGCTTGAAGCACATACTTGCACGCTCATTGACAGTGTTCTGTACCATTGGAGCATTAAGACGACTATGCTCACCAGGCCTGGGAAGAGATGTTGGAGTTGAGAGCCAGACTAAGGGAAACAGAGGTCCTGCTGTGGGCCTTGTCATGGTTCTCTCTAGAGCCCGTGTGCCGTCTGTGCTGAACCTGTCTGGCCTTCCATAGGTGTGTGCTCTGGCAGTAAGTGCCGGATTGTTGTGTCGTGTCAGTACAGTCTAACTTTTCATGCCAATGTACACGTGTCTAGGAATTGTTTGTTGAGTGTCTGGATATGCTTGTGCAGGCATTTAAAAAGGGAGTTGTTGAAATGATAATAATATCTATGGTACCAACAGCATGTTGGTGGTCTTACCTGATCTGCAACCCAGAAAAAATAAATCTTACCCTTGAAGCAGAATCCAAGTGTCCAGATGAAGATGGTTATAAAAGTCATGGTTGTTGTGGGTTCAGTTGTCATGAAGGACAGCTCTCAGTCATGAAGTATTAAACTCACATGGTTATAAACACTCCCAGACCACTGAATCATGTGCTGTCAGACCATCATCACTATGCAAATAATATTCTGATCTTTTCTCCATTCACCATAATTCAGTAAATTTAGACAATAATGTTCCATCAGATGAATATCTTTCATACCAGATATTAACCTTATATACATCTTATTTCTGACCGAGGCTTTGTACTACAAGCTGACAATGTTAGATTGCAAGCTATAGTCCAGGACTGGGTTTCCAGGACATATTTTCATTATTCAGTACAATTATGGATGTGAACAGTGTTATGCTGGTTGAGGGGCAGGTTTGTCCTCAACTCCAAGACACTCTTCCAGGGCAATCCACCTGATCCGTTAGGTCGTGTTCTAGTGTTTAATTACTGGAATATAGATGACTTGGTGGGTGAGGGTTGATTACTGGAATATAGATGACATGGTGGGTGGGTTATGGGGTGTTTGATTACTGGAATATAGATGACATGGTGGGTGAGGTTTGATTGCTGGAATATAGATGGCATGGTGGGTGGGTTATGGGGTGTTTGATTACTGGAATATAGATGACATGATGGGTGGGTTATGGGATGTTTGATTACTGGAATTTAGATGACATGGTGGGTGAGGTTTGATTACTGGACTATAGATGACATGGTGGGTGAGGTTTGGTTACTGGAATATAGATGACATGGTGGGTGGGTTATGGGGTGTTTGATTACTGGAATATAGATGACATGGTGGGTGGGTTATGGAGTGTTTAATTACTGGAATATAGATGACATGGTGGGTGAGGTTTGATTACTGGAATACAGATGAAATGGTGGGTTATGGGGTGTTTGATTACTGGAATATA